>JAYMSZ010002486.1:0-11938 GCA_036897665.1 Pelargonium citronellum
CGTCAAAATTGGCTAACGGATGCACGAATTGGATAGGACAGTGACTAAATTAGACCTTTTTCCTTTATTTTTTGTTAGTTAGTCTGTGAATTACTGATTAAAGGCGTAGTTGGTCGGATTGGCAATCAGTTTGAGTTTTTCTTTTTTTTAAAAAAAAAAAACAGTGAATATACCCAAAAAATCAAAACAAAATTGGACTAATGAGTTGACAACACGTGACACGTCGAATTTCGGTCATTGACCACGTCAACACATTTGAGTCAAGGGCCCGGTCAAACCCAATCATGGGTCGGGACAAATTATGGGTCATATAGACGGCCGCGCTTAAGCTAAGCAGAAGCTAACACAAACAAGCTTTAGCTCAAGTGTGAGAAAGGGTTTGGGTTTGGGGTTCAAAACCTCATTATCTTAGATATGAGTACTCTCTCCAAGGGTGCAAGAGAGCTCAAGAAGGAAGCTCCTCTCTGATTTGGACTTGGAGGATTAGAAACAAATGCAATTTAATCTCATTCAACATCACAAAGTTTAGTTACTTTACACATGTGTTAAGTTTCACATGCTTTGTTCTCTGACAAACACAAATTATAAAAGAATTTGACTAATTAGAGATGCATAATATGGGTCATTTTGAGGAGTGCAATAGAGTTTTTGCTGCCGGAAGCAATGACACCGCACCTCTCTCGCTAGCCGAGTACTTCTTGTACACCACTCTCAGCCTCCCCTCCGCTGCACTCGAGTGAAAGCTTGCCAACAGCTTTGCACAGTCCCTGTTAAATCATACAAAACATATCATCAGTACACATACATCGACATTGCTTGTTATGATCACAGAGCACAAAGATTAGCTAAAACTTACATGAGCTGTGGTTCAGAGAAACCAGTGTAGAACTTGAGTGTCTCGTTCCATATCGGGGTTTTGTTCAGTGTGCTTCGTGCCGCGTAGACTGCTGAGGCTGCAATCATGGATGGGCAATACCTTAAGGTATCATAATGCATCATCCCAAGCTCAGCTAGAAAATAAACCATGTTCTCCATCTGCATAATACAATACAATCAAAATGCCAAGCTTCCCATAGAAATGGAACAAACTAAATCTATGTAATTGGGATACTGCTTACCATATGATCTGGTATAGATGCTTTGATGAAGCGAACGAGGAAAACGTAAGGTGTGGGCACTGTCAAGGTCCACTCGAGCTTGCCCAGTATAGTTTTCTCCATGGCTAATATCTGCTCGTGGTCGTATGCTCTGTCCGCTATGCAAACAAGGTCATCCACCTGAAACCGAATCAAGTTCCTTAATTATGAGAAAACAATTGAATAAGCTTAACTAACTCTTTGTATTTGTTATGTACCTGAGGCGCCCAAATTTCTTCGTATTTGGAGGCTGTGAGCATAGCACTCATTCCAACTAATTGCAACTCCCTTCTTGGCACAGTCTTAACGGCCAAGAACCGATCAACAATGTCGATGGTGAGATAGAGGGTTTCAGGCGACAATTCAAACTTTCCGTGGACATCTATTAGCCAGTCAATCAGAATAGCTCTCATCTTTTCATTGATATCAGGCTGTGAGTCCATATAATCATGTGGTCTGGTCTCACCCTCGACTAACTTGTAAAATTTGTAAATGTCATCAATGTACTCGACCGCAGCCAAATCGTTGTAAGCATCTCCTGCATCAATATCAACAATCTGCTCCTTCGGCTTCTTGGCCAACCCACAAGCAGCCTGCAGAAAGAACAAAGTTTGAGAAGAAAATGCATATATCACACATAAACAAGAAAAGCAGATTTTCTTTTTTTTATCAATGACCGAGGCTCGAAACTGAGAACAAGAAAAGCAAATGAGTACTAAAATGTTCACCTTGCTACGAGCAGAGAGTACTGAGGTAAAAGCCTGAGCTTTCTTCCTGGCAGAAGCTTCTCCATCCTTCTTTCTAATGGCAGGCTTTTGTTGTTTGAGTTGCTCTTCCTCGCTGTCCGGGCTTATCTGAATCACATCCTCAGGCTTAGGAGGCTTCACTGTAACTTTCTTCTGCTGGATTGGCTTTGGAACCGCAGCCGGTTTCGCAACAGCAGCTTGCTTTGGAACTGCATCTGCAACAACTGGGGCTACTCCATCCACAACAACACAAGTCTGTTTCTTCTGTACAAGACACCCAAGATTCAAAAATTTAGAAAATTTGTGTGTTTTTTTCGTTCTAAATCACAGGTTTCCCAAGCGGGCCTGCCTGCAAACTCACGGTTGGAACCTTTAAGCCGTTTTACCATTCGAGGTTAAGTTACACTTAAAGCTCAAAATTTGTGTTTTGAATAAAATGTTTGTTTCATACCTTGTTTTCAACAGCAGCTGCTGCTTGTGCATTGGCAAGCAATTGGGCACAGAAGCTCCTGAAATATCATGAACAGGAAATTGAACAAAACTGAAGAAAACCAAGGTGGGTCTCTGAGAGGATCTTGGGGGAAAATAGATACCTTGTTAGGGGTCTTGTAATCTGAGGTTGTTGCTGCTTCCCTTCAACTCCTCTAACAGTTACCAGATTCCCAATATCGCCTAGTGCTCGCCGGCTCCTCCCTTCGATCCCACCGGCTTTTTTCTGTTTACCTCCTCCTACAACTGCCTCACCTATATAGATTCACAAAAAATTCAAGAAACAATCCGATTGAAAATCCCCAAATTGATTCAAATATATAAAGATCCCAACTTGAAATAGAACAGTCCAAAAGGACCCAAATCCATTGATACCCAGAAAACAAAACGAATCCATAAATATATAAACCAGATAGATTGGACAATCGAGAAAACCATAAATTCTCGTAACTAATTACACAGTAAGGGAAACAGATTTTTGAAAATCTCAAACACAATTGCGATCCTAAAAATATATATTTGAAACCCTAGAAAAGAACAGTCCCTCTGGGTTGCTGAGGAACAATGGGTCTTGAAGCCATTACAGATTCTTCGATTCTCTCAAGAAAACTTTTTTACCAAATCTTCAGAGAAACACCACCAACTATCGATCGGCGACTACTGTAGATCGATCCTCCTCTTCTGGTTCTTCTTCTTCGAGCCGCCTCTCTCTCTCTCTCTCTCTCTCTCTCTCTCTCTCTCTCTGGATTGTAAGAAAACGGAGATGGAAGTGTTGAAAGTGGGTCCTTTTGAAGCTCTGGAGGACCCGCTTCTCTCACAACGGTCTTATTCTTTTCAATTATCCGCCGTCGGATTTCGTGTAATCCAACGGTGGAAGATGGTTTTCGGATTTTATAGCCGTTGGGGTCATGTTCAAAAGTTACTGTGGATTAAAAAAATGGTAATAAAGCGGTGCCCAATATGTTACCTGTAATGGCATGAAATTTCTTATCATAAGTTGGGTGCATGTTAATATATTCGTGTATGTGAATCAAAGGATTTTTTATATAAACAAAAAAATCTTTTTTAGTAAATTAATTTAAAGAATAAAATTTCAAATAATTACCAGTTCAAGATGATTGGTAGATTAAGTTGGATAAATATAGAATTTTTAGATTATTTTTTTATTTTTATGAAGGTCAATAACACAGAACAATACCAGGCGTCACTCTTTGCGGTCTCTCTTGCTCTGATAGAGCGGGCTCTAGTTTAAATAACAAGTTAAAGATGTTAGGTAGCTTTCGACAATGTACAGTCGACATCAATAATTTTATAATGTGGCCTGAAAGGTTTGGTGGTGGTTGTCTTGACCACTTTTTCATTCTAAGTATGGCAGATGAGATAGTTCACAGCTTCAAGTGGCTGTCAGTGATTGATGTTGATCTGGGCAGCAAAGGATTTATTGTACGCCCAAAAATAAGGTTGTATGGAGCATAGATGGTAGGTTCCTTACTGAAGCCCCAATAAACTTTGATAATATGCAACAGATAATGCCAACTGTATGGAGGCTGATACAGGGAGCTACGTTTTCTGAGGTTATCGAATCTAGTCGAGTTCGTGGTAGTCAGATTAGATTCCTTTTTGACTTATACTCTCCAAAAGAAGCTGACAAGGTATTGACGAAAGGTCCTTGGACATTTAAGGGATCATGTTCTCCTTCTTAATTTGCTGAAATTTGGTAAGCATCCTCTTACTATTGATGTTTTTTTTTTTTGTAAACCATGGGGTAATCCTGAGCAGGCTCGCACTCAGCGATAGACACCTTTAAGCCTTGTGACCATACTCAGACTAATCTCCATTCGGAGGAGCAGCAATTGGTTTCCATCAAAAGAAAAGGGAAAAAACAGCATGTCGAAGTTAGTGCAAATTTTTTTAAGTTATTTTTCTTCTTCTTGAGACCTTAGGAGTCACATATGCCTTTCAACCATTCTAGGATGGAGTCGAGGCTTTACGAGCATCTAAGACTTCAGATAGCTAACTGTTGTTCTAATAAGGCGTGTGGCTTAGTAGCGACACGGAGAGGTAGCTAGAGACTATAAAAGTAACTTGCCTGGCGGGGACCTTAGAGGCGAACTGACGAGATAAGAACTTTGAGAATTATCCAACGAGGTGGTAACCTTGGGGAGTATAAATGAGAGGGGAAGAGTGACATGGTAGCCTTAAAATCTCAAACAATGGAGATACATACAAGGTTAGTTTTTTTTTTCTTTTTCTTGCTATGTTGTATAAAGTTGAGACTATTCTTGTGAGGTGGTACAAGATTGAGTCTTTTTCATGTGAAGTGGTACAAATTTGAGGCTTTTTCTTGTGAGGTTGAACAGGGTAAAGGCTTTTTCTTGGGTATTTTCTTGTTACATGGCACAAGGTTGCAACAAACTATTGATCTTAAGTCCACCACAACACAACTATCTCTAATGCCCTTAAATTTTAAGTATATTCATTATTTTATCATTATTTTTAATGAGTAGTGACATTTAATTTTACTATGTGAACACTGCCCAATGCCCTTAACTAGGACAATTTAGAACTTAGTTTGAACTAAATTGGAACAACAAAAAATAATACATGGAACTATATTGAAACAATTGAGAGACTATTTTCAAACCTTATACTAATCATAAATGTAAATTATCAAAATAAACATAAAAAAAAAAAGTTGCTTACTGATAGTCCAGCTATAAGCATGGAATCCAAATTGATACAACAAATGATTAGGCAAATAATAAAAAAACTGCCTAACATAAAGCCAACCAGATTAGTGGAAAAGCCCAATTACAATGACAAGAAACTGAAAAAAGGGACATTATCTTCACAAATACACACAGCAACCCAAGAACAGGTTTCAAAAAACAAAAAATGATTACACTCACATTTGTCAAAACAATAACTCTGTTAATTAGCTATATATGGTTTACTTCCTATACTCGATAGTCGTCTGGTCCGGCGAGCACAACCTGCCATTTCAATGTTTCAGAATTCGAAGAAAACGAAAACGGACAGTGGAAAGACTTGGATGCCGGTACACTGAACCGTGGGCTAAAGCGTGTTGTTAACAACTAAAAGCAAAGAAATACGTACATTGCAATCTAGAGCATATTTCCGTGCAAGCATAACAGCTGCATTCCTTTCCCGCTCGGATTCAAAAGTTAATACAAATGACTGCCCCTTCCTTGCTTGCCAAAACAATTGCTTGGCTGCAGCATTACCATCACCTCTATATCCGCAGAGCTACAGGTTGCCAAGGACCAACAGTGAGATTAGCATATCCACATGACTACAAAAAGACTTACAACTCGAACTTAAAGGAATGACAATAACTATTAAAGGAACCGATGTGCAAGAAATGAAGAATGCACGTCATTAGGCCAACCTACATGTCTTTGCCATGATATCTAAAAGGATATTTCTTTCAACTTCATCTAATTTCCCTTGTCTTCTATAGCAAAGACAGCGTCTTTTCTATGACAAGGATGTGAGTGAGTATTCGATTTGTGGCTAGGAACATAGTATGCAGTAAAGTACGTCACCAGCTCTATTGATGCAACAAAGGTCACATGGACTGCTAAAGTGAGTTGATTCTATGATCTCAACAGACATTATAAATGGCTTCAAAGATTGAACTTAGCTAGTTACATAAGAGAAGATTCACTGAACCCACCATAGAAAAGCAATTTTTCTATTTATGTATGGCTTGTCCATTTTACCTGAATTGACAGTGAATAAATTTCTCTAGCCTTTGTGATCCACCCTCTACAAAGCTTCATCCTCATCTTCCCCACATGAAATACATGAACAGAATGCGATGGATGATCTTGTCCATTCATCTGAGAAATAACTACCTGCATAGGTTAAAATGGTGATACTTAGTTATAAGTCAACCCTTCCATGACCCATAACAAGCATTCCAGACAACGAAACACCCTGAGAAGAAAGTGTCGGTCTACAATGTCACTTATGTTCTTTTGATTGACACTTTCAGCTTAACATAAAGGTTAAAACACTGTATTTGTTGACACTTACTAGATACCCAAAAGTTACACACGACACCTTTGGGATGCAATAGTTGAAATCTAGATTTATCCAACCAAAATGAATGGCTTCTTATTGCTAATGGAAAAGTATCTCAAGTAATATTTTGCTCAAAATCCTCATGGCAGGACTGATTTACAGACCAGTAATTACCAAGTAGATATTGAAAAGTAATATTCAAAGAATTCAATAGCATACATTAAATTCAGAGTTAGACTTTCGCAAAAGCGTCTCTACATAGCTTCCTAATCCTGCAACTGTAAAATTAATTTGGTCAGCCTTTGTTTTTTAATCTCTAAGCATCAAATACAGAACATTCAGAATAAAAAGACAACCAGATTCAATGGGATTAACAGTTGTCACGGTGGCAGTCTGTCCATTTGACATGATGTCAGCTTGCACGATCCACCCAACATCAAGGGGTTCGGGAGCATAAGAAGATTTGTTGGCCCCTAAGGAAATGGCAGTCCGAGGCTCGTAAGATGAAACAAGAAAAAAAATTCAAATGGGACAAAAATAGCAAATCAATACACACCTGAAATAAGCTCCTTTTCACTGCCTTCAGCAGATACACGATACCACTGAATTGAACAACTGGAAAGCTGTGGATACCTATCCGAGCAAGGCCGGAGTTGCAGAGATGAACCGAGGACTTCAGAACCATCTAGAGCATATGGACAGGATTTGTTCTCCTGAACCCTCTTGCTCATTGCAAGCTAAAAAGGAAAAGTATCCAATAGTAAATGCCTGCCTTTTCCAATTAACACATCCTCATTGAGTAACTGAAAAGATAAATATATTGCAGAAAATAATCATAAAGCACACTCCTAGTGCCAGCCAGTTGCCGGAATAGTGTTCACAAGATCAATCATGGTAGACATTATCATCATCTGCTGAAACACATTTCAAATGACAATAGGATATGTTTGTGGTTACACAAAATATTAGGAGATACACTCCCAGTAGCACAAAGGAACCTTCATTCACCAACTCAGATTTATCAACCATAAATTATTAAACGAATGTCAAACCATATAATATCTTTAAGAATTAAGAGAGCTAAACAATAGAATTTTGGAGAAAAATATAGAAGAAAATATATTACAATTTAAAGAGAGGAATCCTCATTAATCATTGCCACTCCTTTATAAGCCTTAATAAATTTATGGTACAACTGAATAGAAAATCTTCATGGAAAATCACAAGGTAAAAACAAAGTTTTTGACTAACCTCTTTCTGAAGTTTCACTGAGACTGCTGATTTTTCTCGAATTTGAGTTCTTAGAGCACGAAGCTCATGTTCCATGTCCATGACCTGTAAGCATAACATACTTCTACATAAGTGAACTGAGTGACTGCCTCATTACAACGGTCTTTTCTCAGTGTCATTGCACTCTCCCACAATGATGATCTAACAGAAAGCTTTGGAGAAAACAGGTACCTTGCTTGGCTGATGCAACAATTTAATTTTTCTAGCCTCTTGAACTTCCTCCTCTAGTTCGTCCATATCCTGACAATAAGAACATCAAATAAAGAGGAATAAATTTCCATCAAAAAACTAAGCTCGTGACCCACAAGAAGAAGTCCCATAAGAAATGATACCACTAAGGCAAAGGACACAGTTTGTGATGCAGGACTAATTCCCCAACTATATTCGATATATCTCATCTTAAAAAATATGATAACTTAGTGATATTTATGGTCACAGCGCTGTCCAACAACTACATAGCCAACCCTCTTCCTTTTTATATTCACATTTACTAAATTTGTTGATCCTCATAACTTCTCAAGTTATTTAACCCTGTAGAATAGTATCAAATGTAATTCAAAATAGACATGTCAAGTAATCCATATATCACAAATGAAGTTTAGTCTTATGACAATTCAATTACAGGCAACTAGAAATTAAAAATTACTTGAGCTCATACAGACCTGTGTTTTGGAAGAATCGAAATTCTTTTCTTCTTCGTCGAGAGCCTCTCCAAACCTCTGTACTACTGCCCTAGCGCTCTCAATTTCAGCACAAGCAAAAGACTTTTCTTGGTTAACCAACTTTTTAGCATCTTCAGAAGCCTGTAGATAAAAGAATGCCCTCAGACCAAGAAAAAGTATTGACCATAGAACTAAATAATCTGAACCCATAACCACCGAGTACTGTGATCATACATATCAAACTTAAATGAAGGAAAAGGATCCTTGTAGTAAGAGATTGATTCATTGTTTGCATTCTTGCCTCTGAAAGATAAGTCTGATGAGCTTAGTTGGGCATATTCAATAGACCTTAGTTTTGGCACTAGACTGGATATCCAACCACTTTGGGATACATCCAGGTCCTCATTGGGGTAAACAAACTGGTATCTAGTAGCAGATCTCTATCGCACATGAGACAATAAACTAGGGAAACTTACGATGAATGATAATGAAACTGTTATGTAAAAGATCATTTAACAAAAGAATCTATGTTCAACTTAATTTGCAATGATATCAAACCTGTTTGAGAAAGTTTGCTAGCTTTTTCACTTCAAACTTCTCTTGAATCAGCTCTCCTTCATTTTGAGTCAACTTAACAGCTAAAGCTTCCACCTGCAGCTCAAATAATCGGAGACAATTATCAAACAGGAAGTGCAAAATGAACAACCATCCTCACTCACTTAAAAACACACAGCACATGCATGATCAGAGCCCAACTAATAGTTATCATTAAATTGGATGTATAGCACCTTGATTTCCACAAAACTACCAAATTTACCTATATATTTACCTAAATATGTTACAGAATACAATAAAATGTGAGAGGACACGAGAGAGGAAGGATTTCCATGACATGCTCACGAAATAATAGTGAGTTCTGTAGCCTGCTGGGTGTTAGATTTTTCTAAATTAACTCTTAGTTTGTTTATTTTCATTCAGCATATTGTCATTGTCACATGTATCATTCTTTAAACTCTATAGTCTATTTCAGACGTATTTTGTGGATAATCACGCATCATAGATTTTATATTTCTGTTGTTTGCTATAAATATTACAAGGAGATTACAATTTCGACCAGATCAAAAGAATGTATTCCATAGTTTCAATTGATATTGTATTGCTTCAAACATATACACCAACAACAAAAAATGCAAAATTCCAACAACTTGTGAAAGGAATGTCATACTGATCTCCAAAAAATGCAACTACATATAAGAAATGGGTTGAAGAACAAGTATCCAAAACTAACCATAGAGATAGCTTTCTCTACATCCTCTTTATTCCGTCCTGCCAAACGGCCTCTCAAGGATTCCAGTGCATCTCTAAGCTTCTTTAAAATAACATGTCCCTCTAAAGAAGCCACATCTCTAAGCTTTGCCTGATACCAATAGAGAAGGTTTCACTAGTTTGCTCATTTATTCTAATTAGAAAATGATACCCTCTCAGATAAGGAGGATAAGAAAATTTAATTGCAAAAGGCAATTTATAAGAGAAAGGCCATGTCGAAATTTGCTGAAGTATCATTTCTTTGTTAGAAAAATACATATAAACCAAATGAAAGAAGTTGAGAACCTCCTCAGACAACTTTGCAGCAGCAGCCAAGTTCTTGTCAAATTTACTAGCAAGGTCACGAACGGAAAGACGCTTGTGCTGCTCAGACAGCTGCATAGTTTCCTGTTCAACAACCTCTTTGAGGGATGGACCATGATTCTCCTCCTTTGGTTCTTCCATGATCATCATATCAGCTCCAAGCTTATATTTGGGGAACTGATTAGAAGCAAAGCTCACATCAGCGGAGACCTGCTGAACTGCATCAGGTTGCATTTTATCTTCAAAATCAGGACTTATCTTCGTCATTAGCTCGGATCAGATTCTCTGCACATCAGAAACACAAACAACAGTCTAAGAGAAACATCAAAGCATTCTAACAGTAGATCATTTTTCTTTCCAAACTCTCAAGTTACCAAATCTTATCGTACAAATTGCCACATTTTTTCTGGATACTAAACCACTAATTCATCTTCCTTGGTTAACAGATCTGGCACTTAACCTTAGAGAAAGAGCAGGAGAATAGGGTTGGTACTAATAACCCAATTCCAACAAGACCAAAACTCAACTGAATCATTCTCTACATATATGATGTAGGTGATGCCAGTGATCAAGTGCCATTATCATATATAATACCTATTTTCAACAAAACTCCAAAATATCCAACCAAATCATGTACTTAAAAACACAATGTTTAGTAATATGGAACTTATGTACAGAACAAAAAAGAGGTACCAATACACCACATGTAATGAAAAAAAAAATAGATTAACAAAACAGAAATTGTTACTAACCTACAATCCTAACCTAAAATGAGGAAGGAGGGGTCTTTTCCAATCTCTTCCCCAAAAACATGAAATAATAAAAATCTCAACTTTTCACCTAAATGCCTAAGAACATGCCAACCCACATTACACAAAAGGCAATACATGCACATAAACAAGAATGAGCAAAAACCCAGATGAAAAAATGTGAAGAAAACAAGGAACTTACAGATGAAAAGACAATGAATGTGGGAGCAAAAAAGCAGATAAAAACTATCAAGAACTGTAGGGGCACATGATCAAGCTTGAGAGCAGCAGGTTGGAGATGGAAGAAGGATGAGAGAGAAAGAAGATGTTGCTAATGAGAAAAGGAAGCAGAGAAGGAGAAGAATCTAAAGAGAAGAGATGGGTTTGCATTGTGCTTTTCTTTGCTTTTCTAAAAGAAAAAGAAAGAAAAGAAAAGGCTATGGACTATGGAGGGACCTCTCTCTCTCTCTCTCTCTCTCTCTCTCTCTTCTCTGTAATGTCTTCAACAACTTGTTACAAAGCTACAATGAATTCTACTTATTTGTGTTCCATATTTCCTTTACCTCATCATGTCACCTTGTGCTCTGCCAAAAATGCCTCCGGTCCGGTCCGGTCAAACAGTAAAAAGTTAGCCCACGCGCTGGGCCCCACCCGCCCTCTCATGAGCTGGCGCGTGGAGCGGATACGAGGTCTGGTGTTTTATTTTGACTGATAGGGACATGGCAGAGGTTGAGTATTCACGAAAATGACACTTTGGTATAACGGAAACGAAACGGATGGATATGATGTGTGTGTGTGTGTATACGTAATGTGGTGTGGTTGATATTCTATTTTGGTTTGGGTGACCCAAAAGAGAAAATAAATAGGCTGCCCATTTCTTTTTCTTGTATGCTTGGATTTCACTTTCATTTTGTTCATGTCAACCAATAAATTTTGGAGTTTTGATTTGAATCATTTGATAGGTGAAAGGTATACATGTTTTTAGTATTTCTGATACGAGATAAGGGTCGAATTGGTATATTTTTTAATTTCATTTGTTTATTTCGGTATGAAAAAAATTACTATTTAATTTGGTATACGATTGAAGTATATTAAACTAATTTAGTACATATATATATATATATATACACTTTTATTGTTTGTATAAAATAATATTATTATTATTATATGTCAAACAACTTATTAGAATT
>JAYMSZ010002487.1:0-11936 GCA_036897665.1 Pelargonium citronellum
CTCGTGTTTCCTCGGCTGTAGTGGGGGATCGAGCAGCCGCTGCGACCCATGCACCTGCAAATGAGCAATTGCGACTGGAAAAAAGGCCTAACAAAGCAGACAATACGTACCTTTTTATAAATAAGTTTGGTGTCTGTAATAATTTTAAGACAACCTAGGAGGAAACAGAGGTGCTCTGTTTTCCTGGTTACTTAAAAATGGTGTTCTTGTTAAGGTTGCTGTACGTGTCTGTATCGGCACTGCTTTGTTTTGGGTCTAAAGTACAGAGAGTTCTGGGTCTCTGTAGTAATTAAGTTGTGTTTTACAGTGTGCGAGGAGAGATTGAAATGTATGGGTTGAAAAAATATATATTAATGTCATTATATTGAAATGTATGGTAAATAAAAGAACACGAGTCCATCCAAAATGGACGGTGGGTGAAGACAAACGTATTGGACTTTTTTATGTAATTAATTTTATAATATGTCGCAATCAAACACAAACCACACGTTACAATTTCACTATGGAATAGTTAGGTTTATAAGTCGTTGATCATCAATCAAATATAATTGTTCAAAATATTTGTATAAAATTATAAATAGGATCTTAAATTATTTTATTTTCACTTATATCCCTTTTTTATATAACAATTCTTACATAGGTTGTTTTCTAAATTTTTACTTCATTCCGCGAACTGAAAGAAATACAAGATTCAAAATTCTACATATAAATAGTTGGCAAGTTTAAAATGTACTGAGCGGTAAATGAGCGATTCGAATAATATCAAATGGTCTAATGGTTGAATCAACTATCAATTCACAACTATAATTGGTCACAAAATTTCATTTCCACTGTACTTGTGAGTAAAACGATCCAGTAGATTCAAATTTATAATGAAGTATAGTCATATACAATTTTTTTTTGCTCACTTTTGTTCTCAATTTTTTTTTCTTAAGTTTGTTCTCAAATTTTAAATACAAAGAAATTCATTCATTTTCTTCAAAAGGGCCCATATTTCATCAGCCCATATTGTAAAACCATAGTTTGAAATAATGGGCCTCTCTGAGCCCATTTCTGTTGGGTTATGTTTCGTGGGCCGAGAAGATGGGATTTTAGAAACCTTTCGTTTCTCTACCAGAAGCAAGCCACTCTCGGTTTCGCAAACTGAGCTGCGATGCAAGCACTGTCCCTTCTGCGTCGACGCAACTTCTTTGGGGCAAAACATCAAACACTTGGTGTCCTCTCTCTGCGTGCCAATCCAATCCCTTCCGTTTTCAGTTTTCTCTCCACCCAAACAGATGAAGATTTTCCCGAGAAAACCATGGATTCCGATCGAGATGAAACCGAGTGCTTAGCTCGTAGAATTGTGAAGCTCCCGCAAGTAGAGCCGGTTGGAGTTGCCTTCCGGAGCTGGATGGGCGATGGCTTTCCCGTTCACAGAGATGACATTTGTCACGCCGTTAACCGCATGAGGAGGCTCAAGATGGGAAGACGCGCCCTCGAGGTGTTTCTCTTTGCTCTCTCAATTAGTTTCAGTTGCAATTTAGCTGTTGAGTTTGCTTTTCTTTTAGTCTTTTTGTGTACACATTATTGGGTTGGAGCAGATGATTCAACTAGGGTTTGGTTTCTGGGAAAACTGAAGAAAAGGAAAAATGTAGCTGGAGGGATTTTGATTAGTGATGGTTTGTGTTCCCAAATGGTTGCTAATTACCCTAAAAGTAAGCAAATTGTTGCACTAACACAGATACCAGATACAAAACACTGACACAACATGATATGATGATTTATAGTAGTGCATATAAGTTACATCGATTAATGATGTGTTTTAAAGGGTCGAACTCGTTCAATTTATTCATTTTTAGGAAAAAAGATGGGGGATATGTAAGGTGTCTGAGACATGCCCTTTTAAAAACATTATTAAAAAATTGGGGGACACGCATACTTAGAGTGTCCAAGTGTCTGATACACATTGGACACGGGTACGTTGAGAAAAGGAGGGTGATGCATCATAGGATGGCAGGTGTTATTTGAGCTACAGTTGGTTTTAATTAGGATATGAAACTTAAATTTCCTTTCTTTTGCTAATTGGACCATATAGAACTCTAATGTAATTAGGAAAGGTAGCATCTTATGCACTGGTCATTATGTTTTTGCTTCACATTTCAGATTGAATTGAGCTAGCATTCGGATTAGAATGTTTTTCAAGAATTAAAATCAAGAATCGAAATAGGAATGCGATTTCAATATATCATGTTTGTATTAAGGCCTTTTGATCATGAAAATGGGTTTAAAATGAGAATCTAGTTCTAATTCGATTTTTTTTAATAATCCAAACGCTACCTAAATGTTAACAAGATGCAATAAATATTGTGAGTGTGTATCTGAATTCGAGGTATTCGTTTAATTTGACAGGTGATGGAATGGGTGATTAGAGAAAGGCCGTACAGACTGAGGGAACAAGATTACGCTTACCTATTGGAATTTACAACTAAGTTTCATGGGATATTGCAAGCTGAGAAACTCTTGTCCTGTATCCCACCAGAGTTCCAGAACGAATTGTTGTACAATAGTCTCGTGATTGCGTGCTTGGATAAGGGTGCCATAATACCCGCACTTGAATACATGAAAAAGATGAGGGAACTAGGCCTTGCCATCACTTTCTTAGTTTTCAACCGCCTCATAATCCTTCAGTCCCCCCCTAGCCGTAGGAAACTCATCCCAAAAATCCGTGCCCAAATGAGAGCTGACAAGGTGGTTCCACATGTCTCCACCTACAACATTCTCATGAAGATAGAAGCTAACGAACATTCTATTGAAGGGCTGGGGAAAGTCTATAGTGAAATGAAGAGAGCAAATGTCGAGCCAGATGAGATATCTTATTGCATATTAGCTACTGCACATGTGGTGGCAAAGTTGTACACTGTGGCTGAAGCCTATGTTGAAGCTGTGGAGAAGTCAATGTCCGGGAACAACTGGTCAACACTTGAGGTCTTGATTATGTTGTATGGGTATTTGGGGAAGGGGAGCGATGTTGAGAGAATCTGGGGTATGGTTCGGGAACTCCCCCACATTAACACTAAAAAATACATTCTGGCTATTGAAGCATTTGGAAGACTTGGCCAACTGAATCAGGCTGAAGAGCTTTGGTTGGAAATGAAGTCCGTAAAAGATTTGAAAGCAACTGAGCAGTTCAACTCTATGATATCCGTATACTGCAGACATGGGTTGATTAAGAAGGCATCAAAGCTTTTCAGGGAAATGAAGGAAAATGGGTGTAAACCAAATGCCATAACGTATCGTCATCTTGCTCTGGGTTGCTTGAAAGCAGGATTAGTAGAGGAAACCTTGAATACTCTTGAACGAGGAGCAGATGTGAAAACGAGCACAATGATTAGAAGATCAACCCCTTGGTTGGAGACTACTCTTTCAATAATTGACGGTTTTGCAGAAAAGGGTGACGTGAAGAATGCTGAGAGATTGTTTGTAGAACTCCAACAAGGTAAATATACCGGGTATACTTTTGTGTACAATACTTTGATAAAGGCTTATGTGAAAGCCAAGATTTATGATCCAAATCTTCTGTCGAGGATGATTCTAGCAGGGGCTAGGCCAGATACCGAGACCTATAGCCTGATGAAACTTGCCGAGCAGTTTCAGTCCTGACTTCCTCTGTTATGAATAACGAGTTAATTTAGTCGTGATCATTTATTCTTCTTAAACAAAGAAAAACGTATAAATATTGTAAGTAGAAGATTTTAAATTGCAAGAGTTATGAAGAAATTTTGGCAGATCATTTCATACCTAATGTGAAGTTTAAGTTCAGATTTTCATTTTATTTTTCCCTTCTAGCTGTTTGTAGTCTTGTTTTGCTGTATTCTGCTGGTATTGGAGTTAATTTTGAGTCTACTTGGAATTGAAATCTGTGGACATTTCAACATTGAATGTGCCAAGTTTTGGTAATAGAACATGCAAGATAATTTAATCATTTTTTTGTTCCTTGAAGCTCTGTAAACATTAGAAGCCAAACATTTAGGAATACAGAGAACAAAAAGGCTATTTCTTTTCTTTTCGAATAGCATTGACAATATGTTTAGCAAAATGCCAACTTATTATATAATCATGAAAAGCATATAATGTGCATTCCTAATAACATCTAGTAGATAATTTCTACAGCCCAGAACAAATCATAGGCTGCAAAAACAGGCCGGCAAAATCACTTGCCTCTTCCTCGCATTTTCCAAAGAACAAAGATATGAAGAAAAAAAAAAGATTGTTCAGGCAAGATAGTTAAGGAACTGTGCAGCAGTTGCAATGGCACCTCCTGTGATGGCACTGACCACAATCTTGTCTCTGCTATCTTTGCCCACTGCAGATGTCAAAGCTCCTGTCAATGCGCCCCCAAGCATTGCATTCTTCTGCAACACATCAACAGAAAAGGGTAAGCTAATAACAAAATTTTGAATGTTCATGTCAAACTTGCTACAAATAACAAAAATGTTTAGTTCTAGATATATCCCGGCAATAGTATTTGCACCATGTCATAACGGGCCAGAAGGATAAGGCACAGGATGGGGAATAAAAGTGTATACATATCAACATGTTTTTATAAGTTGTAAAGCAGCAGCAGGCAAAGACAGAAAGTTATGTTCAGGTAGCATAAAAATATCCTATCAAGGATGTACAGAATTTAGATTTTCTTAGAGTTGGGGAAGGTTTCTACACGGCAACTAGAAAACATACCCAGTCCTTGGTTCCACGAACCCTCTCCACTGCGTACTCCATCCCCACGTACACCCCGGCTATAGTTCCTGTTGTGAGCAATACACAAAACTCTTAATATGGTTCCGCTTTTAAAAACAATAGAAACCAAAGCATTCAACCAATGGGCTTGAATCATTAAAAACTAAGTTGTATATACCCCAACATGCTCCTTCTTTACACATCTTCTTCAGCTGCAAATAACTGTACTTTTCAGTAGCCATGTATAATAAGATGAATGACTTCATATGGTAATCATGTTATGCTACTTGCTACAGCTCAAACATTATGAACACAAAAGCATCATAAGTAATCAACTAGCATTATATATAAGACCTCCAATCTGTCAATCCAACAAATGTTTTTACCAAAATGAGGCGGAGAAGGCCTTGGCCATTGCCCAAAACAAGAAAAACACCCATTATGTTTGAAGACTAAACACATATGGCTAAAATTAGGAAGAGATTAATCTAAAAAAAAATACTATTTTCAAGTACACATGATTAGAAATTGAAAATAACCAACATGTTCTAGTTTTATAATAATTCACTTGAAAATAGTTCAACCTAACGGCCCTTTGGACCCATCATAAATTTGCTAACATATACACGTTGAGAAACTGTATATGACCTCAAAAATTGAACAGCAGCAGCAGAAGCAGCAAGAAGAGAACATATCAATAATCCAACAAAATGATGGGAAAATGTGGATGATTCTAACTATGTGATATGTAATTGAAATGCAGAGTCGAAAAATACTCACAGCATGCTCCATATTGTGCCTACAATGAAGAAATGTGGATGATTCTAGTAATGTGACATGAAATGAAATGCAGATCCGACAAATACTGACAGAATGCTCCATGCTTCACATTGTGCCAGTGATGAACAAATGTGGAAGATTCTAGTTATATGAGATATAAATGAAATGCAGACTAAGAAAAAAATACTCACAGATTGCTCCACATTGTGCTGTGAAACATTCCCTACAAAAACAATTCTTCATTAGCACAATAAATCAAACGTTTAATCATAGCAATTCGAAACAGATAAATGACCTGATCTAATTTTCTCAGGAACCAAACAGAAAAATGACCTGCGAGCTTACCTTTCCTGGCAATGTGATACACATCCTCCGTAGCGGCTCTTGCTGCAGCAACCTGAATCAATCAGACACGACGGTGGTAACCAATATGGATTCAAAATCAAAACATCGTCAACAGAAATGATCGGAAAAAAGATAGAAATTACAGATCCGATCTTCAAGAAACCGTCGACGGTGCGATTGAGGAGAGGATGGCCCATGTCCATGGACAATCCAAGCTTGGGACATGACAGTGATCCTGAAAACTTGTGGTTCATTTTTCTTCTTCTTCTGCTTCAGCTTCAGCTCTGATTGTTGTTTCTGCTGTTGTGATTGATAAACCAATTACTCGTGAAATTTATTTCGTTTGATTGATGGAGTGCACATTATAGTGCGTATCATCGTGCGTGAGTCTGTTCTGTTAGTTGCAAAAGATGGGGACATTATTGTCAATATACACTCTCATTATCATTTTTATTTTATGATTTTGACTTCAGGTGATATTCAAATATTCAATTTCCTAATATATAATTAATTTTTTGTTACCATGAATTATAATTAATGGCATGGGGAGAAAGGTAAACTTACAATTTGTAGTTTGTGAATTAGCATAAGATGAATCATACAAGAATCTCTGTAATTTGAATGAGACATCTAAAATTTGTTAAGCAAAATCATGAAAAATTTAACAACCCTTAGAATGAGGATCAACTGGTTTATACAGAAAAAAAAATCAAAACTAGATTCAATATTTAAATTTGGTAAGTTTTTTTTTTGAAAGATTATTTAGTTTTATATTTTTTGTTTGACGAAGATCATTTAATAAGTTAATAATATTTTTCATATTTTTTAGGTCTCAAAATAATGTCTTTATATGTGTTTTTGAATACTAATATAAATGATATAATTGAATATAACTAAGTTCGGGATTGCAAATTCGTTACTATTCTACAATGAGGAAAAAGATTTGATCTTTTCCAGACGATGTCGTTTCAATTGAGCTGGCGCAAAGAGTGTAGACTGGTATAAAAATGCAAGCTTCACTCTCAGTGGTTCCTTAAACCCTAATTTCTAGCAGGATCGGAGTAGGAGAAGAAGAAGAAGAAGACGCAACTTGTTGATTCGGGTGAGGAGTTATGGACAAGGGTATAATTGGAGATCTTGACGGTCTTTCTCAGGAAGACCAGAATCGAATGGCCACCATGATTGACCAGCTCCAGATCCGTGACAGGTTCCTCCTATTTTCCATTATCTTCTTAATTTTCGTTTTTCTTGATTTATTTGTTAACTGCAACTTATGGATCCATATCATATAGCTTCAATTCTTCTCCATTTTGACGACTGAGCTTATTTGTGCATTCCGGTTGTTATTTTCAATCAGAAATTTGAATTGATTTAATCTTATTTAGGCGTTTATGAGTGCTTTACCTGCTTGGTTGCATGTGTATCGTAGCATGATCTGTGTGTGCAAAAGTGTTTAGTTTTTGAGGTTGGAGAAGAAGATGCTAGTATTTGTCTTGATTTGAATAATGATGAATGAAGGATTGGGATTTGGGGTCCAGTGAATTCTAATATTTGGGTATTTGCATTGACCACAACACATTGCCGACAGTTTACCAACTTTGTGGGCGAAAGAGAAATTTTTTGCAATATGGCTTCGAATGTTTTACTTGAACAAAAACTAGGCCACATTAATGGTTTTATTTTATATTAGTGTGGAGCCAGATTGATGTTCTCCTTAAAACCATTGCAGCTCATATGTTGCAATTGGACGCTTTGGGAACAACGTTAGCAACTTTGTGGGCAAAAGAGAAAATTTTGGCATTATGGCTTCACATGTTTTACTTGAACAAAAACTAGGCCACATAAATGGTTCTAGTTTATATTAGTGTGGAGCCAGATTGATGTTCTCCTTAAAACCAGTGCAGCTCTTATGTTGCAATTGGACGTTTTGGGAACAACATTTTGTGAGTTTTGAATAGTTCTTTAACAAGCCTCCTGCCTAATGAATATATTGTTCCTGCCCTGTGGCTCTATCTCAATTTGTTGATTGGGATGGGCTTTTATTATGTTTCTGCGCCTCTTGCTTATCTTGGTACCAATATATTTTATTGCATTTGGGAAATTTGTTTACCGGGGGCCTGGAATCTATGTGCTAGGGTTGTAAAGATTGATTTTTTAACATTTAAATGGTTACTTATCCACTTCCAAAAAACTTAATTGGTTGTAGATTGATCCTTAAATTGTTACTTATCCACCTCCAAAAACTTAATTGGTTGTAGATTGATCCTATGTAAATGTATTGTCTATATTGCTCCATGGCTTTGTATGATTAAATAGAATGTGCAGTTGGTTTATTGGCTCTTCTGTCTAAATACGCATACTTATACAAGCCCCTGTTATAAGCGAAGCATTATAAAAACTTTGTGTCATATGCAGATTTATTTCTTTTTCATCTTGTAATTTCACATCATGGCTTTGTATGATTAAATAGATTGTGCAGTGTGCAGTTGGTTTATTGGCTCTTCTGTAATCTCATGCAGATTTAACTTTATCTTCTCTAAGCTAGAGATAGTCTTAAATTTTATCAATTTCCTTGTTTTCAATTTGCAGTCTGAGGATGTACAATTCAGTTGTGGAGAGATGCTTCGATGACTGCGTCGATACCTTCAAGAACAAATCCCTTAACAAGCAAGAGGAAAGCTGCGTCAAACGATGTGCTGAGAAGTTCCTAAAGCATTCCATGCGCGTAGGCATGAGGTTCGCTGAACTCAACTCTGGAGCAGCCACTCAGGATTGAAGATTCTAACAGCCATTGTTGATGGTACTGAGACTTTTACAGGCTTTGCGATTATGGGGGCTTCTTCATTTTTGTGTTAATGCTATCTGTCTTGGAGAGAACAGATTTATAATGACTATCAATTGGGGAATGTTTTGGTTGTAGTTTTGACATTCAAGAGTGATGGCGGAAGCTATTAACAATAGAATGAATGGGTTCCGAAGAAATGTATTTTACAGTACACATTTATAACACTCATTTCCTTTAGTTCCATCTGGAAATGAAATCCTAATTTGGGGAAACTTGAGTATTTAGCTCAAATAACAAACGCATTCAGAACATAACATGCTAAGGTTTGGGAAATCAATTCAAGAAACTATATGTAGCATTATAATCTTTCAAATATTAGTTTAAATGCAAATTACAAAATGACAAACTTTATGCCATAATAATAATAGAAAAACATTCAGTTGAAGTAGCAAAACAATGCAACACAAATATTCAAAATGTAGATTCAGAGTGGCACAATACCCCATCTACTAAAATAATAGAACAAGTAGTGCTGAGAAGATAAAAAAGAAATCTGGAACTGGAATCACAATTTGCAAAACATAACAAGGCCAAGCAAATCTTTTGTCTCACGGAAAGATCATATTAGTTCAACTAAAACAGAAGGGCATCTCAGCACACAATGCTTGAAAGCAATATCACATTCTTTATCAGTTTGCTGTTCTTCCATAAGATCCCATCCTTAAACTGCTAGGAACCACAGCTGGGTTTTTGAACTGATCATTCGGCATGAACAAATGTTGACATTTTTCGTCCATGGCCATGCTCCTGCAAAACCAACAAATGTTAACACGGCTTTAGCCTTTAAGTATCGATCATATCGAAAGGAAAATGATAAAATAACTAAAGAAAGAGCAGACCTAAGTCAATATAGTATGGGAACTATATCATATACCTCTTCTTCACCTTTCACCAAAATATTTTTCACTAATTTAAGTGCACTTTATAAGCATCATCTCTTTTTACCTCCTTCCAGGTAACTCTACTTACATCCAACCTCTATAGAGATTTCCAAATGACTAATGAAAACTTATCTTACAAACTATACAACAAATAAAACCAGAATTTCTAGCAATCCAACAAATCAAACAATGGTGATACTAAAACTTTAAGCAGTGCTAATCAAACAATCGTGCTCAAAAGTCATGACTAAACTTAATCAAATCAGCCTGAATGTTCAGCTTGAGTGTTTTGAAGCAAACAATAATACAAGTAATTAACTTTCTAATTTTAAAGGCACAAACGCCACAGTGAGGCATGATGTTTCAAAATGTGTTACCTTACCTAGCATTAGCTCGCTCTATTCATCCACTTCACGGTGGCGTTTTCTGCTCCTCTTCTCGGACCTCTTTGTGCCCCTCCCAATACGCGAATCATCAGAATCGCTTGCGTCAGAATCAGAAGCTGCTGCTGCCCTCCTACTCTTCCTCTTACGCCATCTCCCGGAACAATCAAGCATCAGAATCCTCTTAATCAGAATCACCCGACCGGCGATGATGTCTTCTCCTGCTCTTCTCCTTCCTGCTTTTCCTCTTACGATGTCGCCGCTCCTCCTCATCAGACGAGTCATCCTTCTTCCTTCTCTTCTCCTTCCTCCTTTTTCTCCTACCTTCATCCTCATCCTCTGAGTCATTACTAATCCTCTTCCTGCTCCTTCTTTTCTTCGACCTACCTCTCTTCTTCCGCTCTCCAGAATCTGAATCTGAATCCGAATCATCTTCATCAGATTGCTCCTTCCTCTTAGCTGCCTTTCCCTTACTACTCGCCTTCTTTCCAAACCTCTTAGCAATCAACCTCTCCATCTCAGAATCAACATCAGAGTCTGTGCTCTCACTCTCCTCCTCTTCACTCTCGTCCTCGCTATCACCTTTGTTCTTACCATTCATCTTACCTGCACCCCCCTTCAATTTGTCCAACCCGGACAACACTGCCGCCTGGATGGCATCAGGGTCTTTATCCTTGTCATCCTTAATACTCAAAAAGTTCCTGCACTGAAATGTAAGGTGGCCAACACGCCCGCACTTCTTGCAAGACCCACGAGCCTCATCAGCATTTGACCCAGTGATTCGAGCCAGAGCAAGAAGACCCTGGAAGCTGGCATAGGCATTCTCACCCTCAGGCTCAACATTGGTAGACGCGGGCTGTGCGGAGCTTTTCGACTCATCCTTGTTGGGAGCATAAGGATCATACCCAATTGCACTCTGCCATATCCCATGAGTCTGAAGAGCCGCACTACTGTGCACCCGATTGTTAGCGGGCATGCGAACCCTTCCTGCGGTAGCCGGCATCTTGAGGTTCTGAGATCAATCAAACTGCGTACAGAGATGGAATAACCAATCACAATTTCGAATGAAACATAACCCTAACCCCAAATCGAAACATAACCCTAGGGTTTCACTTCATAAATTCAAAATTCAAATTCAAAGCGAACTAGTAATAAAAACATGTAATCAAATCCACAGAATACATCCAACAACACAAATTAAACATAGAACAGAACCAATTTCATTTCTTTCTTCTCCGAATCAACGAAACAACACCAAGTACAAGAATTTACCGAACGAGTTTAACGGGTTTTGTGAATTGTTGGATTAAGATTGAAGATCAAGGATGTGAAATTACGTACCTTCTTCTGCTGTGTTTAAATGCGAAAGCTCGATCTGAGGATAGCAGAGAAGATGAACCCCAGAGACGACGGAAATGAGTCTGGTTTCGTTGGTGTTCAAATATGGTTGGCTTGGCTCACAGAAATGTCGGTTCGTAGCTAAGCCAAGCATGAAACGACACGTTTATTTTATAGGCCCACAAAAATTGCTATTATAATTGGTAAAACGTGTCAATCAATATTTATTTATCTATTGACAATATAATTATAAAAAAATAAATAAAATCACAATATAAACTTTAGTCGTGCCTTGCATGAAAGAAATTTAATCCAGTAATTCATAGTTGCGTTTATATGAATTGGTCAATTTTATTTTATAAATAAAGGCATGTGTTTCTTAATTCTCATTCCTAGTGAGAGCGCCACTCGAGTTAGTTGTTAGTTCAACCCTCAAATTCATAAATCTCACTCCTACCTCTCTTCTTTCGCTTTCCAGAATTTGAATTTGAATCCGAATCATCTTCATCAGACTGATCCTTCCTCTTAGCTGCCTTTTCCATCCTACTAGCTTTCTTTCCAGACCTCTTAGCAATCAACTTAGGGCTGACAATTTGGGTCATAAACCGTGACACGACATGAAGTTAAGCGGGTTTGGGTTCAGCT
>JAYMSZ010002488.1:0-11935 GCA_036897665.1 Pelargonium citronellum
ACGAGAGGCGGTGGCAGAGCACTACACGTGATCGACTTAAACTTCAAGTGTAATCGTTATCAGTTGTTCGTGCTACTCAGGCTAGAGGGTAGGATTTCAGTACCTTCAATTTGATTATTAAAGTTGATAGGGAGGAATCTAGTGTCTTTTGTTTGATCATTCATGATGCTTTAGTTATTCGGGCTCTTCACAATTTTCTATTTTCGAGTTGTTCTCCGAACCGAGTGGCCCATGAGTTAGTTAAGTTTTCGGTCTCTTTGTCAGACTTGTCTTTTTAGCCTCCAATTTGAATTATTAATAAAATATTAGTTTATTGTGTTAAAAAAATACCATCAAATACTTTCACCAAATTGTTTCCTTAGCTAAATTAAACAGAATTAAGTAATAAACCATTGAAGTGAGAATATTCGTGAAACGTGGTGAATATATTCATAGACTGAAATGTGTCTAGTCGGATAAAAAAAAAATTTCCTCCTCCAAACGACTGAACCTGGTTCAGTCGGGTCAACTGGTCCGCCTGTCCGTTTTTTTTTTAAAAACATTGCATGAAACCAATAATTCTTGAAATGAAGCAATAGTTTACCTCAGAAAAAGAAAAAAATCGAAGCAATAGTTGTTTAAATTTCAGCCTTGTGGTCTCAATCTAAAAATTGCTCTTAATCTAAATCTTTGTTTTGTTGTGGTATGGTTTGTTAAGAATTTTGGTAATCGGTCACTACTACTAGCTCTCTAATGCACTAGATCATCTCTCAAAATTCCACTTGAGCTATGAAAACAAACCCTCGGTGACTGCTTTTTTATTGTAATTATTCCTTAAGTTACAATTTTGCACCCAAATCGATTTGCAGTCACAAATATTAGACATATTGTAAAAAGAAATTACCTAAACTCTTCACTTTCACAAACCTAAGAGAGTCAACATTTTCACTTAGGCTAACCTACAAACAAGTATTTCAAAGATCTAAGATGTTAGACAAGTTCTAATGTGAAATTTAAAATATATAAAAAATTATTTTTTATTCCATTATTTTGTTGACGTGACAGTCGTGTGCGTGAGTTCTGTGCTGATCCGAGGGATAAATAAGAATCATATTGGTGTGCCTCAATCCTTGTGCAAATAGTGACCTTTCTTGTACATGTCCAGTTTATCAAATAAGTCACGTATATAAATATTGGCAGAGTTGCACAATATGTAGTAGTAATGAAGATGTATAAAATAGTTTTACCCTTTCTCCATTAAATTTTTCTCAGTTTCACTTTGACATCACATTCCATCACATTTGCTTAATTAAACAACCACATTCAATAAGACTCTAATTATTCTTAAGTTACAATTGCTCATAGATTATGCAAAACTTGCAAGCACCAATGACTACTGCCAACAACTTCCGTGAATCACTTCCACATTTGCTCGAGAAAGGCTAGAGTATAAATATCACTGGCAACTTTAGTACACACTCATCTCCTTGCTCCAACCAGCTTTCCCTCCATTCCAGCATTTGAGCCTATCTATCGCTTGAGATTAAACAACACATTTACTATTGGATCTTCGATTTCACTTCTTCAAGGCAAGCTTCAAGCTCTCTGAATTCTTCTGTGTTTGAGAAATTCACGCCCTGCCATTCAGAACAAGGATAATTTCAGTAAAGATGTTTTGTTTTCTTTCAATAACCTTTTTCGACAGAATTTCTTCTCCACACTAAAATGAGGGTCCACTTTCTCTATTAAAAAATTATCATAAAAATATAGACACAATTACCTGCTTAACTACATTCTTCAAGTGCATTTCAGCTGCTAGGAGTTCCCGACGGCTACCATTTACCGAAGAAATTTCCATATAAACTTTACAGAGTTCCAAGGAAGCACATGCAAACTTTTTGAAACGATCTCCATCTTTCCACAAATCAGATCCCTGAGAGAGAACTTAACTATCATTTATGAACTTAAAGTCCTACAAGTATTGCATTTTGGACCAATTAATATCTATTTCAGCTCTGCCACAATGAAAATTATGTACTAATATACATAAAATAACTTAAAGAACCCACATATATCAATCAAGAGTAAAGAGTTTAAGTCACTACTAGAACTTGTAGTTGTGATGGAAGCCCACCATGATAGCAGGGAAGGATTGGAACAAAGTTTTCATGAGAAATATCAACTACATCATGGATTTGCTTACCTAAACATATATCAGAGGTTGAAAAACTTTAAAAAGTCCTTGCTAATATTATTTCCTTGATGGATTGAGTTTTTAAACTGAGGAAGCAAACCAAGAGAGGACTTAGAAGATCCCTCTATTTGTACAAAAAAAGAGAGCACCAAAAACACATTTTCCATTCCCAGTTAAAATAATTTCAGATCAGCATTCCTCCCCGCAAAATCTTTTCATTTTTATCCTCTCAATTGACTACAAAAATTATTTCAGTGATTATCTACCATCTCCATAACAGATCTATCTGCACTGCACCAAACCTATGTGGGTTTAATTAAACATTAACCCCACCAAAACAATGTTGATGCAATGGTTCCCAAAGAAGATACAAATATTGTCTTGGTAGGAAGACATTTATGTTATATCTTGTGTGTACACTAAAATAGATTGCAGGAATGCTAATTGGCAGTACCTGGTATGATCGTACTTGCTTCAAAAGGGCTTCAGAGCACATTGTAAGATCTCCCTTAATTTTTAGCCACCGTGCATACAAACCCCACATTTCTGCTCCACAACTACTTCGAACTATCTGCATCAGAAGCAAATCAATGGATCAAGTCCATGCTGTTCTCACACATCTAACAGTAAATCCCCTACAGACTCACATGCACAAGAGAGGGAGAGAGAGAGAGAGAGAGAGAGAGAGAGAGAGAGAGCATTTTGGGCAATAGTCAAGGAATGACTGAAAGCATTTCTTTACCTGCTGTAGAATTTTGCCTAACAACTGAAGCAAGTTCTCAGTTTCCCGAGATCTTCCTACTCCCAATTCTGAAGATGTAGACCCATTGGTAGAATCTAAATGAGAATCAGAAGGTTGCAATTTATCTGTAAAATTATGATCATGGGTAACCACAGGAGATACAAGATTAGTTGATGCCCTTTTTTCCACCTCTATCACAATTCTCTCTAACAATTCAACATCAACTCTTTTATTGCTGCTCAAATCTGACACCATCTTTATTGCTTCCAGAGCCTGCAAAAATCTAGAATGATGCCTCCACAATTTCTTATACGCTAATGGTGCACTTGGCATGCAATAAAAGCATAATAATAAATAACAGTGGAAACAGCAGCAAAATTGGTAATCTAAGACAACAAATAAACCATATTGTTGAAGAATCATTATTATTTTTCATCACAGCATCATGACATGCTTTGTGGCATTTAATATCTTTCAAAAAACTATATTGATCCTTCATTACAGTTTTTCATATGAATTCTTCAGCAAAACTATTTGGGATCATCCACATGCATTCTCCTTCACTCAATCCAATCTAGCCCCATATTCTGCATAAGTCCTGCATTATCATTCTTCCCTATTTATTTCTTCACATGTTAAACTTGTGTTTCCCTCTAATCTTTTTAATTTCAACTAACTGAACTGGTTCACTAAACTCCCTGCATAACACATGCCCAAACTATGTCTTAGACAGTTTAGACTCCTCTCATTCTCCAATAGAGCAACTCCACCTTTTTTCTAATAGGTTTGTTGAAATATTATATTAAAGTATGAATAGGGACTTCAGCTATAAACTTTATCTTTTAGTTGAGTTGGTTCTCTAACATGATATTAGAGCATGTGTGACCTTAAGGTCACAAGTTCGAATACCGATACCCTAAAATGTATAATTTCTCAAATCTATCTATTATATGTGACCTTAAAGTCACAAGTTCGAATCCATACACTCCGAAAGGTATAATTTTTCAAATCTATCGATTATCTCTTTTGGCTTTCTACATGTCTCTTCTACCATGGGCTTCTTCTCTCCTTTCTTTCCTCTACCGCCACAATTGGCTCTCTATTATCTCTCTTCGATCCACTCGTAAAAACTAAGAAAATAAGAATGGGCTCTTATCTATCTCTCATCGGTCCGCAAAATTACAACGGGAATGAGCTCCTGTCGCTCCATCTATAAAGAAAAAAATGAGAATGGGCTAGACTCCCTATCTTTCTCTCATCAGTCCACCTCCAAAGCCATAACAGGCATAAACGTGAGGGGCCGTATTGAAATATTATATTAAAGTATAAATGAGGACTTCAACTATAAGCTTGAACTTTTAGTTGAGTTGGTTCTGTAACAAATTTCATTACTAATACTATTATTCCTGGTGTTACCAATTACCATACATCCACTTGTGCATTCTCATCTCTTCTACCCCCATCGTATGGCTTCAGAATATCTTCCAAGTCCGCAGTAGTAGTACAGTGCTATACAGTATAGCTGAGTGTACAGCTAACCTGAAGAACTTGCTCTACACCTATGAAGGAATTCTTTTTTTCAGCTACCATGACTGCACTTTCACTCAACCTCCTATTCTTGCTACACTTGCACATACAAATATTGTCTAGTACAGCATAGAGTGCAATTCAGTTTTGGAAATTGAAAACAGATTCACTAGATAGCCTTAATACACCATTCAGGACAACCTAGAGTGTTTTCTACGTTTTGGAAAATAGTTCAAATTGGGCTGCCAATTCCTTCCTTCGTCGCTGCTTCCTATCACTAAAAAAGATTTCTTCTTTTTCAATGAATGACAAAAACAGATAATTTTTTCTGAAGAAAAAAAGTTTATTCCCTGCAAAATTAACTGTCTTATCATCTCATTTTTGAATTAGTGATCCATAACCTTGAGGGAGGGCAAAGAAGATAATCTGATTCTGATTGAAACAGATAAGTTGATTTGCAGCATATATCAGTGACTAATGAAAAGCATATCAATTAATACCTGAGAAATATTGCCAACATCTAGAGCGACATTGCAGAAGTTTTCCCACAACTGCCAGCTGTTTCGCCTGCCAGGAAGACAATTTAATAGTCACCACATTATTCAACCTTTGCAATGACAGAAAGCAAATACGAAATGTTATGTTACATAAGAAAATGCTCTAATTAAAGGAGAAAGACAAACTTGAACTTAAGTGCTTCCTTAAATGCAATGAAAGACTCTTTGCTCCTTTTCTTGATCATATGCCTGCCAGACTCAAAAAAAAAAATAATCAGTAAAGCATGATGGAAGTGTAATATAGTATTTTCAAAGCATACCTTTGAGATATAAGTTCTCTTATGTTGGTAAAAAAACATCAGTAATGCAATTTTACCCACCATGTTACAACTTTAATCTTAACATTATTTGTTTGCAAGTTCTTAAATCAAGGAAATCATTTCACGTGCAATGCAGATCAAAACGAGCTAGGGGAAGAAAGCATACAGGCAAGCAATATTATTCCAAGCCTCGCCATTGTCAGGATCAAGTTGAACAGCACGAGTGAAGGCATCCAGTGCCTTTTCTATATCCCTAGCCTGTATATAATATATTTTGCAGTAAGCATCAAATCTAAAGGGAAACAAATTGAAATAAAGAAATGTTCAAGTATATCATAACACTCAATATAATAGGCATGCTAAAAACCAAATACATGCATATAAGACATACTGTAGATTCCACAAGCTACCTTTAATGCAGCAGCTCCCAGTGCAAACCAGCCATCGGGAAATAAAGAATTTATGGCCATTGCTGACTCCCTGAGGTATGATCAAGAAAGTTTATGCAACAGAACAAATACACCAGAATATAGGAATACAAACATATAAGGCTTTAAAGCAAACAGACCATAGGATTTTAGACTTCTCATAGTCCCCTCTGTTGTATGCACTACGAGCAAGTGACCGCTGACAATAAATAAAAGAGTAAGTACCAAGTAAAGATCAATATTAAAACTATATATATAAAAATAAATGATCAGTTAGTGACCCCTTGATGGATTCACCTTAGCTCGAGCTGACTTATTGTTTGATACCTCCAGAGCCTTCTCGTAGCAAGCATCATCATTTGTAACATCACCAAGGGAACACCTGGATAAAATAAAAAAAGTACCGATTCAGAAAAACATGCAGAAATTAATGAATTAAATAATCGGCTGAAAAAAGTGCATAATGTCATTTTTCTTCATGATGATCTACATTTCTGCTTGACCTTTCCTTTTTTTCATCTTTCCTCTGCTTGTGTATTTAATTCTTTCTTTCCATTTCAAGATATTTTATTTTTAATCAACCTCGCAACATCTTACAAAGTAATGGCTCCTTAGCGAGTTCAATAATTGGAAAGTTCAAACAAGACCAAAAACTGGCAAGGGTTAATTGCTGACGATCAATTATCTTTAGTGAACTGATAAGCAGCATTCTTTGATTGCATTAGGTGCATTGAAACTGAATCAAACTAATACAGGAAAGCATGTATATCGACAGTAAAACTCCATGCCAATTCACATACCATAACCTTGGGTCGCTAGGCACTTCAGTTAGCCGTGTCTTGATGAGTTCAACAGCTGCAGCTTTCTTCTCCAATAAGCTGTTATATATCACATAAGTCAACTTGGCAAAAAGGACAAAAGAAGTAATGCTACAAACTTATAGGGGAGCTATTGATTCAGACAATGGTAAACAAGCTCAATTATACCTGTAACAATATATTAGATTGTCCCATAACTCCAAATCCTCAAAAATCTTTATCGCTTCCCCTATCAGACCATAACGCACTAAGAGTTCACCATATTCCCTACAAGTTGAGAGAGAAAAAGAGAACAATCATTTATATATTCAACTCTAGCAGAACTGATGTAGCTAAGGTAAAGTTAATGCGACGAACAGCACATGTTAATAATACAGAATTCTTCATAGCATTCAAATGAAAGAAATGGTCATACTTCCGCAAGGCAGGAATCGTAGGGGTGCAAACCCCATAAGAAAAAAGAATCCTTTGTTCCACTCGAGGAGAAGGTTCATTGATGGCCTGGACCTGAAATAATACAACACATTTTATGGCTTAAACTGGAAAACAGCCTAGTAAAAAGTAAAAAAAATAAAATAAAATCAACACAACTGGACAAACTAGGGTTTTATCTTTTAAATTCCAACCAGGCATAAATTGAAAATTTCTGCCCATGATAATTTGGCATAGCTAGTTGAGATTTTAATGAGTTGAAATTGTTTTCACGAATGCATAATAGAAATAAGTATTAGAAAGATTTTCAGGAACAGGGAAGTGGAAAAGCATCATATTTACAAAAGGAAGTTAAAGTGGGTCTAGCCTAGCTCTAACAAGTAAACCTCAGCTAAGACATGAAGAAAGATTGAGGTTAGGTTGATACAAAGGTATTTATACATAGATTAATATGAGAAACCCAATGGATATGTGGAGCAATGGAAGCAAACATGTAACTCCAAACAAAACAGATCTTACCAGGAAATGCACTAAAAGGCTGAACAAAATTTCATGGAACAAGTAATGGATATCATCCTTGTCCTCAGGTTTCGGTCCTTACAACATAAACTGCATTTTATGCTAAAGAAACTAACATGCAGGCAGAAACAAATTTAGGGTGAAGCTGACCATGTATAATGCTTAAAAAGATTGCCGTACATAAGCAAATGAATTTTCTCTTTCTCTGAACAACATATAAACATAATATAGATGTGAACAAGGAACCACCAATCTTAGGGGACAAACAATCAAATGATCTAAGCAATAAATGTTGCAACACTAAAATTATGGTAGTTCTATCCGGATCGCGTACATATTGAGATGCACCTCATACCAATTTTTCCATCATCAGCAGAGACCGCTCCTTCGTGCGACTACGTGTAGACTCCCATCGAATTCGTAAGATGTCACAGAAACTCTGAATCTGAAAGGGGAGTAAGGTATTCACCAAATCAAGAATGAACAAAATTAGAGAGATGCAAAATATAACAGTAAGATAAATATCTGTTACCAAATGATTGCTTACTGAGCATAAATGTAAAATAATAACATACATGTACAAAGAGGTATCTGGTAGCAAAACAATCTATTCACAATGTAAAGAAGGATCAATTTGAAATCCAACAGATTATAGAGCACAAATTTACACGGCTGGCAAGTTCAACTAGTGAAGGCAACACTGAAAGAGCCAGAGAGGGAGAGAGATGGTGATATCAAGTGGTAAGATAATGGTCAATGTCTACTTACAATAAAATATGATGATGGCTGAGAATCAATTGCCTCTATGTATGGAGCCATATCCCATCCTGAAACCAAAAAAAATGTTGTAAATAAACAAGTCATTTTCCGAACAATGTTGGAGTTGGCTACATGAATCCATTAGGAAAACTCTTTGGCATCTTCTGCTCCTATTCTCCTCCTCTGCTCTATCATATTTGTTAAGAGTATATAATTAATATTTGGGCCTTCAACAATCAGCTTAAACTTCTACTTGAGATGGCCCCCTACATGATATTAGAGCCTTGGTCAATCTAAAGGTCACGAGTTTGAGACTTGCCGCCAGTAATTAAATAATATTAAATTCCAGCTCAAGACAAGAAGACTTGTGCATGGATCACGTCACAGAATCACTAGTCACTCTACACTCCACATAAACAAACAATCTTAAGCGATTTTCCCACATCTTATCTTCAATTGACACGATACCAACATTTCTTCGAACAGTCTAATTCCTCATCTTATCCTTCTTAATGTTACCACACATCCACCTCCAAATTTTCATCTCTGCTTCCCCCATTTTATTGCCTGGCAGTCTCTTTGGATCCCAACATTAAAAAAAAAAAAAAAAACATAAAAGAATGTAAAGTGATACCAGGTGAGTGTTTAGCAACATAACATAGAGTAGTGATATTAGACTTCCCTCTTAAAAAATGTTCATAGAAAAATAAGAACTTCGGGGAGCCTAGGATTAGATTGGTGGAACATAAAAGAGAAAAATATAATAAAGAATCTAAGAGAGGATGACTATAAAGAAACTTAAACAAATGCAAATAACTACATCAACACAAAAGAAATACGGAAAATTACATCCTATGAAAGCTAATGCCCTCCCAAGACTCATTCAACAACCTATCTCTGCTGGTGACTAAAATTCAGAAGACAATTGTCAAATCTGCCCCCACCAAGACCAACAGATACACCCTTATCCACCATCTTCTCCTATCACTAACTGGCCCCCAATAACTTAAACATGTTAGGATTAACCTACAAGCCAATTTAAAAACCCACTATTTAAAGGAAATCCCAACCCCTCATCCATCTAATGTAGAGAAATATCACAATACACAAAGTGATATCTTAATGTTCCAACATTCACTATCCACAAAACACCAGCTTGGGCTTCTATGGAACTTGAACGCTGAAAGAGATTGGATACTAAGGAAAATATGGAGTAGGAAGGATAGCTAATAACTTCATATATGAGCAAACTTATATCCGTTGAAAGACTACCACAAGGCATTATTAAGTTCACCACATTTGTAGTGGAATTAAAAAAAGAGGACCTATATACACGAGTGGACCATCATGAATGTCAACTAGACTTATGACCTTATGGCATGTCCACTAAGACCAGTACATTATCAATTTATTATCATTTATCAATTCATGAAGAAATAACAAAAATGCAGCTTAGGATAACAAAATATTTTAAAATTATGTACTCTTCCTTTCTTTCTTGAAAAACATGTATAAATGATCAGCTACTTACTTTGCATTTCATCATTTCGACTACTCTTTTCAATTAGAAGGCATCGTGCTAGAATCACGGCCTGTTGGATTGCCTTCGTGGAGCCATCAGTACCAACATTCTGAATGCCCTGTGCTCCAGCGTTATTTCCATCTTCTAACAATTTGGGAGCTATCAGTATGTCAGAGGTTTCACATGTCTCGGCTTTTGAATGGAGCGCATCACTGCAATTTGACGTGCTTGAGTTCATCACAAGTACCTGTTGTGCTTTTGGTTCTACCTATATTTACAAATGATCCATAAGGCTAATGATTTCCAAGAAATTCAGCCCCATAAAAACAGACTTGATATACTACCTGATGAACAGTACGGAACCCAAGAACGCCAGTTACAGAAAGCTGAAGGCCAGCTGCAACTTCAGCAGATTGAAAATGAAGCCTGATAAAAAAATATAAAAAATTATACTTGAGCTGCACTTAAACTGGTATAACTATCAGCTCCAGAAACATGAAAGATGATACTTCGGTAACTATTTGATAATAAAAAATGCAAATGAGATATGTACGGTAAGTATTTTTTTAATGTCTCCACAAAAATCTGTATAAAATACATACTTTAACACTGTAGCCCATTGATACAGAAATACAACATGAGAACTCACTTGCAAGAATCAACTCGTCCGTATGTGTATTCCATGATTCCTGTTTCTAAATGAACAGCTGACACAATAGTTAAAGCTTCTTCATCAAGTAACTGTGCACCCCAATAATTTGTTACTTTCTCGACTGTGCCAAACTGATGTAAAGTTTCATGTGTAAAGACTTGCAAAAGATCAAACAAAGATGAAGACCGTTCATCCAAAATTCTCTGTTGAACAAGTAGGAGCCTGACCAACCACCAAGAGATGCTAAATATTCCATGCACAGATGAGACACTTCCTTCAAATAACAAATCTTTTGTCTTCACGAGCAACATCTTGGCAAAAACTATATACTAGCAAATAAAGCATTTGTTAGGATAAGAAAAAAAGAAAAAAAAAAAAAAAAGGAGGAAACACTTCACTTAAGGTAATCAGTAAAAGTAATCTATTGTATCAAAACTCAATTAAACCATGTTAAAAAAAGTATCATGATGCTCACCTAGAGAATTCATTGACTGCTTATTAAGTATTGGGACATGATGAAAGATAGTGAGTGATGAATGAAACCCAAGTACTGAGTTACTCGTTAATATATATGTGTCGTAGAGAACAAGGAATCTAAGCCAAGAGCTTTTTCACTTAGAGTGAGACACAAATCAAACAAGAATGCCTCACTGAAATTACTAGAAGGCAATGGGGTGTTACATGCCCACAAATTCAGTGAGGCGAGTGAGTGTCATATTTTTATTGGTTTAGCTTAATTTAAGCCCAAAAGGAAAAAAAAAACTTGTGGCTTAGATTCTGTTTCTCGTTTAATATGAATATAGAAGCTAGCTAGATGAATGTCTTCTCCAGAGACCAATGCACCACGGAGTTAAAGAAGGTACTTTCAGGAAAAGCAATCAAACCCCAACCAATGGCAAAACAGTAAGCAGCTAAGTCAAACCAAACCCAACTTGAAAACCTATCAATAAATGCAATTTCTTGAACAAACTAGAAGCTCTAATCAATCCTTTTGAATAAGTTATAGGAAGAGAATGTCAAGTACCTGAAGATTGGAGAGTTTCCCAAGCAAATGGGAACCAACAGACATAAGTTGATTGCAAGCCCAACGGTTCCATTCCTCCTCAACTACCGGCCCTTTGATTGGAAGTGGGCATTCAGGCAACTCCACCACAGGTCTAAGATTTAAAAAAAAATATATAGCAAATAAAAATATTAAATTACCAAAGCTTCCATTGAAATTGACAAAGAGAAGAAGCATACCCAGTCATGTTCGACTGAGTGAAGGCAAGAAACGCCGCAACAGCGAGGCACATCACGAGAATCGCCTTGAGAGCACCGTCGTGGTCACCGGCTTGCATAAAAGAGTGAACGCGGTCGAGCAAGTCGGAGTAGAATACATCGGCGGAATCGGCGGAGGGGTCACCAAACACGAGTTGCGCCGCCTCGGAGGAGAGAGCTTCCAGATAGTTGCCGCATTCAATTGAGCAGAGGACGTTGTCGATAAGGGAGTGAAGACGGTGCTCGGACGACTGAGACAGCGGCCGGAGATCAGGCGGCGAGGGGG
>JAYMSZ010002489.1:0-11932 GCA_036897665.1 Pelargonium citronellum
ATGCATCACTCAGGAAACCAAATCCTTAACTATTTAAATACCAATTTGTTAAATATCATGCATTCCTATCAAATTAACATAATTTCATACCTCATTTTTTTCTTAAAATCTTAAGGATTTATATACCAATTTGTTAAATATCATATAAATGTGAAAAGGAAAATGAAGTAAATAATAAAATATTATTATGTTTTAATACTATTGTATCACCGTGCGTCGCACGGGATCGTCCATAAATTTGTACTCCTTTTAGTTTTTTCTATGAAATCATCTTGAAATCCTATTCCAAACAGCTCATTCCTGAAATGGTGTTACTAAACAAGCACTACATGCTGAGAAATTAAAACCGCTTTTTTTTTTTCTTTTTTTTTCCCACTTTTTTTCAACTTCATTCCCATTCAAGATTAATTTCCACACATACATGCTGAGAACTTCCCATTCTTTTCAACACCTATCCTAACCTAGTACAGCATGTAACATTTGTACCCTAGGAATTTGATGCCTTCTTTTTTATTCAGATTCGAGCTAAGCGTAGCCTTGTGTTCGCCATAACAAAAAGCATTTTCGTCCCCAGCAGCTGCCTTTTATACTTACAGATTTGCCACTTTCCATCCGACATGTGCCCTATGTTACACAAAAGTTTCATCCGAATTTGGATCCGCGTGGAATTGCCCGTAAGAAGCATAAATGCCCATGGTCACAAAGATGAGGATGACAAATCTAACCCATGCTTCCTTGTGTAGCTGTTAAACGAACAAGTTACCAATCATTCATACAAATAATACAATTATATATGAGAGGTACCAATGTAAGGTTCTCCGAAGTACAGTCAGCGGATAAAACAAGATGCAATCTAATATACATACACAATACACAAAGTTGCATCTGCAACAATAGTAAGTCACATGAATGTTCAGTATTACATATGTTTTTGCTAATACTTTGATTCCTCTTGAGGTGCTCTATGATAAATGATAGTTTCATCAGAGCTTGGATCAGCATAATATTGCCCGTAACAGGCATAAATACCAGTGGCAATGATACTGAGGATGACAAATCTAATCCATGCTTCGTGGTGCAGCTGTTAAATAAACGAGTTGCCAATCATTCATCGCCCATATAGATTTTCAATTTGTTTATGGATTTAGGTATTCCTTTTTGCGTGCGTGTGTGTAAAGGCAATGTAGTTAATATCAAGGACAAGTGTTTAAAATACCTGAGCAAACAGGAACATGTTGAAGAGGATGCAAACAATTGGTAGAATGGGAACCCAAGGACAAGAAAATCCTGGTGCATCCAGATAAACCTGGAAAACAAATACGAAATTCAGATTTCATATTTTGATGAGAACAAAGATGCAGTGAAATTTCTGATTTCATCAAACTTTCATGATCCATAATCAAGTCATTGGAAAAGACCAGAACAAACCATCATGACAAAACAAGGTTACTCAAAACTTAATCAAAATTATCTTGTACTTCACGTGAAAATAGCCAGTTGAAAATCTGGAATTTTGTCCATTAGATGAAATATATGACATCACACACAACATAAAAGAGACATCACAGGATTGGGAGTGCTGAATAAATGCTCACCTGGCGGCAATAAAGAGCCACTGCAGCAAGTATTACCACAACTCCAGGTAAAATCAGAAATAAATATTGCGCGCCGAAACGATATATCACCCCAGCAGAAAAACCACAGCATGCAACTAGGAAGAGGCACAAGATACCTTCCTGCCTCGTTGAAATCCATTTTGAAGAAACTCGATTTGCAGTCTTCTCTTTCCATCGAAGAACAACAACACAAGCTGCAACTACAGAATAACCTGTCTGGAGCCAGCCAAAGCATAACCATATCAGATTAAGTCCAACTCAGTGCCATCAAATTGCTCAAGCATTCTATTCCATTTTGAAGAAACTGCATGCTAATTTTTTTTATAGAACAAGAATTATACCCAATTGGGCCCCAACAAAATAAACCATTGAACCAGCTCAATATAATATAATACAAGCAAAACGAACAGCATACCAATGTGCCAACTGAGAGAATGTGCGAGAGAATGCGCACATTAAATAGCCCTGCCATAATGCTTGCGACAATACCAACCCAGATCTGTGAATGAAGAGGAGTACGGCGTGTCGGGTGTATCTTAGCAAATACAGCAGGTAGTAAACCATCCCTTCCAAGCCCAAGATACAATCGGGACTGCTCAAGAGAAACATCAAATCATTTAAATTGAGCACAGTACGTAATGAAAGCATATGCTATGACTGAGTTTAACATAACTCACCTGAACATAAAGACCGACTAACAGGGTTGTTGTAAGTCCAGCAACAGCACCTATACTAATAAGAATAGAAATGAACTTCAAGCCTTTCTGGGTAAAAGCTTGAGCTAAAGGAGCTTCTTCACCAAGGAGACTATAAGGCACCATTCCAGTGATGACTAAACAGACACCAATGTATAATGCAATACAGACAGCAAGGCTTCCAATGATGCCTATTGGCAAGTCCCTCTGAAATATCAAAAGTAAAACTGAGATAATAACAAGATATGGAGGCAGGCACTAGTGTAGATTTCAAATGTGAAATATAACATCCATATCAACTGCAGATATACGCGCTAAAAGGTATCAGACCAATTCCAGTATGGCAAACCTGAGGTTTCTTTGCTTCTTCAGCCGAATTAGCCACTGCATCAAATCCAACATACGCAAAAAATACAACAGTAGCTCCAGTTAAAATTTCTTTATATCCGTTTGGCGCAAAAGGAGTCCAGTTCGAAACATCAACCTCAAAAGCGCCAGCAGCAATGACAATTATAACAATAACAACCTGCACCATGAATTCTAACAATTACCTTCTAGATTTGTTTATTTCAAATGGTATAGTAACCGCCAACAATTGATGCATAAAAAAAGTATGCTGAGAAGGGAAGTACAAGCTACAAATCTCAATACATTCTGAGCAACAAGTGCAGTAGATAACTGTCATATGTCAAAAGGTGCAACAACATCGAAGAATTGATGATGGTGTACCAATTACACAAATTGACACTGAAATGAAATAGGAGATAGAAAATGTACCTTCATTGAAGTCATGAATGAGTTCACAGTTGATGATTCCTTAACACCCCGGCAAAGAACCAAGGTCAGAATTGCCAAGAGAATCGGCGCTAAGATGTTAATAGATATAACTCCAAAGTACATTTTCCCACCATGTCCAATCCAGCTTGGAATATTGTGTTTGAAAACGGGAAAGAGCTCTAGAAGTGTAATTACATAGCTAGCTAAACTTCTGGCTATGCTAGCCGCCCCAATATGATAATCAAGCATTAGTTGCGAGAAAACAAGAAATGCAGTGAGTTCATTGAAAGCTGAGTATGTATACAAGTACGCTCCGCCAACAACAGCAGGAAACCGAGCAGACAATTCAGCATAGCAGAGAGCATTTAACACACAAGATGCTCCAGCAAGCAGGAAACTAATTGTAACACCTGCATCGTACATAACAACAAATGATAAATAAGCAACAACAGCAGAATCAATGCAGTGCAACCAAAACATAAATTATGTACTTCAATTCATGAGCAGAGTATGAAATCATTGGTTTAAGCACACACAGATTCACTATCAGTCCCTAAACATACTAATTTGGCTGAAACTCCTTCATCTTCAGAAAATAGAACCTATTTTTTTGCTAAATATGTAGCAATATAAAATGAAAAGTTGGAGAAAGTTTCAAGGTGTCTTTCACAATCTCCCAGAAGTGACAGACTGCATGCAACCATGATCCAATAAAAAAAAACATATATCATCAATTTCAATTTCAACCATTAACAAAAAAAAAAGCTCATTGACCCGGCGAATCTGAACGGAGGAGAGAGTGAGCGAAGAGATTCGAGTGGTCATTGCTTTTCAGATTTGGCGGCTTTCGGATCTGAGATAGTGGTGGTGGTCATCATATTCTTCCTCGACGGCACGGATTGTGTCACAGGAGGAGGTCGGAGGTGGATATTAGAGAGGTCACGACGGCATTGTATTTTCAGGGAGAGAGGAGCTCAAAATCATCGGATCAGATCAAGGAAATCAAAGAATCAATCATGTATGAAGAACAGAGAAGGTCGATCGGGAAGCGAGAGAGGAGCTCAAAAGAAAAGGACAAGAGAGGATGCGGTAGAGAGCAAAATTAGGTCAAATGAATAATAATATTTTATTAATTAATAGAACATTAATTAAATTAAAACTATAATTAACACATGTCTCTCAATTGGACTCTCAATTGAGAAATTGAGATGACACATGTCACTTGGAGAAGGTAGGATTTCTCTTTAATATATAGATTAGATATTAGATTAGATTAAATTAATTAAAACCATATTATCTTAAATCTTATATTAATTTGGATTCAATATATCATATTCAAAATTTGGACTCAAATCGGGTATGATATATTATGGGTTATCTGCTGCAGCTCCGTGACACCGATCGAGTAACTAACGCAATCTATGATATGATCATAGATCCGTTTCCATTTTCCAATTTCAACCGAAATTTGATTCTCACTCCATAATTTTCTCTCACATTTGTTCTTTTCTTCGTGAATCAACTCAACATCACAGAAACAGCAGCAGCAAAAAAGGTGCATTTTTTTTTACAGATCTCTTGTGATATATTGTTACATGTGCATACATCATATTGCTCCACACATCAGATCTTGCTGTTTTGAATCTTGTAACTGGTGTTTAGATATAGATCATTTCTGCTCTAGGAACTGTTCGGTAGATGGAAACGAAATCATTCGCCGGTTAATGTTTGTTTTATTGCTATATATACATTTTTTTATTATGATTATGAATATTATTGGAAAAATAATCCAAGAAAAACATGATAAATATTTGTGCTTGGGCTCTACAACATTTGCATGTAATGGAAGAAGGGAAGCCCTAGCTACTAGTTTGTGTGTATAACTTGTGTGTACTCTGTTGTAAAATTTCGGTTTTATATTCTTAAAAGTTCTTGGGTGTTACCTTATCTCCACACACAAGCCAAAAGAAATTTGGATCTTTCTTTTTCTTGCTCGATAATCTAGCTCAAATTTCCCCACAGATATGAACTCTCCATTCCTTTTCATTTTCTGAACTTCAATCCAGTCTGTAGCTTCCGTTTCAAAGTTAATTAAGCTGCCATTTTGTTTGAATTTAGTGTCCATACTCCATAAGCTAAATGTCTATGCGGTTAAAAAACTCGTCTGCCAACTCATATCCTTTTTCTATTGTCTCATGATTTGTAGAAAGAATCAAAATGGAAGGAACCGTGTTTACTCCATCCTTGGAAGGAATGAAGCACATCAAGTCAGCACAAGGGGAAATACTGTCCAAACCTTTCTTGGATGTATGCAAACTAATATTGCCTGTCATAGGTACACTTTCTGCTGCATATTTTTCTATAGTTTTAATTATAAAAAAAGGGTAATATTTATTTTCTATGTCAGAGCAAAATTTGATCTTCAAGAGTGTTGGTGCATTTCTTACAGATCTCTCGAAGTGATCCATTTCTATACTTAATGAAGCATATGATTAATTTTTATATCTCATATGTTTGATATTACATAACATCAACTTCTGTTCTACAGTATCTCTGTAGTATCCTATCACAGATTACCTAGTTATCATGCAAGTGACAACTGACCTATATTTTTATTATATACAAAATAAACTTCTGTTTTCACTTATACATCTTCCAAATCTACATTTTGTCTGTCAATTAACTCCATTAACGGAACTTTGAGAACCAGTCAGCATTGTCATAAAGCAATTGCTATTGTTACGTTTGAGTTAGTACTGCTTTAGATGCACGACACAAATCCACTTTCATAATTTTTTTTATATATATGTTTTGCTTTGTGCAATTTATCATTTGGTTCTTATAAACCTATATTATTCATTGAAGCACTTGTTGATGTGTACTACTTTACTTGATAGCACACTGTATTCATTATTTCTTGATGCATGCCAGATAAATTTGGAGCTGCTATGTCCCTCGTGAAATCTGATATTGGTGGTAATATTACGGTAACAGATCTTTTCATATATCTAATTATACAAATGAAGAAGTATTTTAACACTCAATCTGTTATCTAATTCTTTGCTTTGCTAATTTTTTCCATTTAATGCCATATTTTCTTATTTTGTAGAGGTTGGAAACTAAATATTCGTCCAATCCATCTGAATTCAACCTCTTGTATAGTATGGTACAAGTAGAGGTTCGAACTAAAACAGCAAAAGAATCATCTAGCTGTACCAATGGTCTTCTCTGGCTGACAAGGTACGTACATGATATTAATATGTGTTATTATTATTATTTGATTATGATGCATAGTTTAACAGTCAAGAATGTACATTAGTTTTATATGTTGGAGAAACAAAAGGCACATAACCGTTAATGGCAACAAAACTGAAACCGATAAAAGACAAGTTATTGTATGAATGTTTAAATGCCCAAAACCTTGAGCTTTCCATTCAATATATAGAGCATATACAATAGACAATATCCCTAAGTTACAACCCCAATTACAACAGTATAATAGATCCCAATCACACCGGACTATTAGACCCTAGCTAATTACAATAGAATATACATGCATATCTAATTTATTTCTGGTGTGGTTGTTCATAGATATATTACAATTAGTATTGTTACCCCCTCCAATTGATGCTGGTGAAGCAGCATCAATTTGTTAGCAAAAAACTGATGACGATCATGAGTGAGATTTCGTGAGTGTATCAGCAATTGGGCGATCTGTAGAGACATGAGGAAGAGTAATAAAGCCGCTGTCAAAAGCTTCACGGATTAAGTGACAATCCATGCTTGGTATGCTCGTGGAATACATGATTTGCTACAATCTGAATAGCACTGGTGTTGTTAGTATGCAAGGGAGTATGACTAGATTGTGGAAAACCTAATTCAGAAAGTAAATCACGTAACCAAATAATTTCACAACATGTTGATGACATAGCACGATATTTAGTCTCAGTTGAGGACTTAGAAACTCATTCTTGTTTCTTACATTTCCAAGAAATTAATGCATCACCCAAATAAGCTATTGTAGAGTGTCTGTGTATATGAGCAACCAAACCAATTAGCATCACTGTATGGAACAAGCTAAAGAGAAGAGCCAGATGAAAAAATAAGCCCATGGGTAGGAGATCCAAGAAGGTAACGAATATTTTGCTTAACAGCGACCATATGCACATGTCACGATGAAGCCATAAACCGAGTCACTATATTTACTGCATATGATATATCTGATCAAGTAATAATCAAGTGGACAAGGCTCCCGATGAGTCACCAGTATAATGTTGGATCCTTGATATGATCACCATCATCTTGCCTGTATTTGAGATTGACTTCCGTAGGAGTATCAACTGGAGTCGAATCTTGTAAGCTTGCTAGTTAAATAATGTCATGAAGATATATATTTGTGGGGATTTAACGAAATTCCTTTGGTGTTTTTGTGAATTTCGATCCCCAAAAGAATAAGAGACCCGAGATCTTTCATGTGAAACGTAGCATGAAGAGAGGCTTTAAGTTGTTGAATCCCACCCATGTCAGTTCTAGAAATAATGATATCATCCACATATACCGGTAAAAGAACAATACTGCCCAGAGAAGTCTTTCTTAAGAATAAAGAAGGAATATCATATTGGCTTTGCACAAAGGAGAATTGTAGAAGTGTGTAAAAATTTCTCAAACCAAGCATGAGGGGATTGTTTTAGCACGTATAATGAGCACTTCAATTTAATCGACAAACAGCAGCAGTACAAGTAGTCAGTCCTGGGGGAGGATGGATATAAATGGCTTCTTCAAGATCTCCATGAAGAAATGCATTTTTACATCCATTTGATGGATGGACCAATCATAAGAAGCAGCAATATCAAGAATTGTACGCACAGTAGCCATCTTTGATTGGCGCAAAGGTTTCATTATAGTTTATCTCATATTCTTGACGACTGCAAAGAGCCACCAATCGAGCCTTATATCTGTCTAAAGAACCATCAGATTTCAGTTTGATAGAAAACACCCATTTGCATCTAATGGGAGGATTGATGGTTGACATGATATAAAATCCCAAGTATCATTTTGTTGTAAGGCTTCGAGTTCATCCTGCATAGATTGTTTCCAAATATCATGCTTCAAAAGCGAGAAAAAGAGAATGAGAACTAGTTTTATTGTTTGCAAATGAAAAAAACAAAAGAAAAGAAAAGATTTTCAATGACTATGGCATTTCGAGAAATACGAAATCAGTGAGTAGTTGGGTCATAACATATAACCTTTATGATGTGATGCATATCCAAGGAACTCACATCTTACAAATTGAATGAAAAGTTTAGTTCACTCTCAAGGAGGAAGTAGGACAAAACAAACATAACCGAAAGGATGGAGATGAGTATTCTTAAGTTGTTGGTGGTGAAGACGGATTATAAGGAGATTGGTGGTTAAGTGTAGGTAAAGGATGGAGATGAGTATACTTGATGCACGCCATCTCTGATTTCTTACTGAGAGTGGTCCCAAAATATTTCCTCTGGCTTCAAGAACAGATCCAAGAAGAAACCATTCCTTTCTAAAATAACACTCACAAGAGAACAAACTCACAATGAACGGAGAGTGGCTCAGATATCATAACAAAACTGAAAGTCTAAAAGACGAGTTACTGTCTTAATGTTTTAATGCCCAAAACCCTGAGTTTTCCCTTCAATATATAGAACAAATACAATAGACAACATCCCTATATTACAGCAGAATATTAGACCCTAATTACAGCAGAATAAACAGGCATATCTAATCTATGGTATGGTATGGTATGGTAGTAAAGAGATATATTAAATTAGTATTGAAAAATGGTTCAAAATTTGACAATGTTCTTGAAACCTTGAGGTTGGTACCAAGAAGGTAATAGAGGGCTACAAAATTTTCCAACCAGGCAAGAAATATATTTGAGAATATTTCAAAAACACATGGAGCTCAAATATAGTATGGCATGTAATAGAAAAGGAAAAAAACATGAAAAGAAGTAAATATTGTTTGGTCATTTGCACGTGCAATATGTCATGCTGTAATCTTGCGTATGAGTTTAAATTGCCTTGTGTAGATGAAAGTTATCAAACAATGACATCTCAGCTAATTCTAGAACTAGCAATGATATTTTATGAAAGGCTCATAAATTAGTATGATAACAATTCTTCATGTTAACCAGAGCAATGGATTTTCTTGTGCAACTGTTTCGCAACTTACTTGACCATCCAGATTGGACAATGACACAAGCATGTACAGATTCTTATAACAAGACCCTGAAAAAATGGCACGGCTGGCTTGCTAGTTCAAGTTTCACTGTAATGTCTCTGTTCCCCACTCCATTGAAATTTTGGGTTTAAAATTGTTTTTTTTTTTTTTGTTCTGAATATTTCCTACATTGCTTCACATTTGTCTTAATTATCCCACTAAATATCCCATTATGCTCTATGCATTGCTGCTCTACCAAGAAATTTACTTAACAAATAACTAAATTATGCAAAAGAGTCAGCATTCTTCCATGACCTCTTATATATGGGTAACAGATCTGCAGATTTAATAAAGTGAAAATTGAAATAACAGGTTGCTTTGAAGCTTGCTCCAGAAAGGAAAAAGTTCATGGAGGTCATAGGAGGCACAGGTGACACCAATGTTGATATGGAGAATTTCTGCAAAAATTTTGCTCCATTTCTTGAAGAGAATCATAAATTTCTGGTAAGATGTCTTGTACTATTTCAGATTGAATGGCTTAATTTTTTCTATTCCTTGAAGAGGTACATTGATTCCATAATTAACTAGAGTGTTTGGCGGCAATCATTTTTCATTAAATAATTTAATAAGTAAAGATCCAATACAATATTTTGTTGTATAGTAATTGAAGGGATACAGGAGAGAGTTGAAGTAAAGTGGTCTGTTGAAATGGAAGGTGTAAAGGAAGTATTATGGATCATTAGTGAAGTAAGGACTAGTTTGTGTGTGTGTGTGTGTGTTTTTTTTGTGTGCTCGGGATTTTGTAATGGATGGGTGAGGGGTGTTAGAGATCCCATCCTAGTAAGCTATTTTACTATATGAAATGTTCTGACTTCAAATTTACTGCATTGACACAGGCTAGCGTTGGCTTGGATGACTTGAAGGCATCATGATGGAACTTGGAAGAATTCATCTATATCATGTTTTGGTTTATGAATCTTGTTTAGACTATTGATAAGTGCTCAATAATTTCAAGCTGTAATGACTGGTGATTTGTGTGCAGTTTTGGTTAGTAACCTTGAAGTGAAGGAACATTATGATATTGTGAACTGCCCAGGAGATGAGGATTGATATTGAATTTGACAGAAGAAAGTCTTTGAATAGTCTAATATACGTGGTTCAAGTTTGTTTCCAAATATTAGATTATTTTATCAAGCGTAATGCATGACCTACGGGTTAGAGTAATACTACTAGTATTATATATACATGTCACTTGGATCTTAGCTAGCTAGGAGTTTTAGACTAATCTGTGAATGGCAGCAACAGGTGATGAGTTGAAGCTTTTAGGATTTTGGGTTAGTCCATACTCCTGCATGGTGGAGTGGGCTCTGAAACTGAAAGGTGTCGATTACGAGTACATAGAAGAGGACGTGTTCAACAAGAGCTCTCTGCTTTTGGAGCTCAATCCTGTCCACAAGAAAGTTCCCGTTCTTGTCCACAACGGGAAAGTGACGTTGGAATCCTTCCTGATTCTTGAATACATCGATCAAGTGTGGAATCAGAACTACCCTTTGTTTCCTAGGGATCCTTACCAAAGAGCCACGGCTCGCTTCTGGGCTAAAGTTGGACACCAAAAGGTACTGCTATAACTTGGTAAATATATATGTTGTAGTTTAGTTTCAAGTGTTTGTCTTTTAATTTTAATGTTATATGTTGAGATATATATTTTTATGTAGCTAATGGAAGCAGCGTTCAACGCTATGTGCTTCCATGGCGATGAAAAGGACAAGGCTGTGAAGTTGGCAATGGAGGCCATGGAGAAGATAGAGGATGAGCTGAGAGGTAAAAAATTCTTTGGAGGAGAGAGCTTTGGGTATTTGGACCTTGCCATGGGATGGATTTGTCATTGGCTACCAGTTTGGGAGGAAGTAGGGTCCATGAAAATTTTGGAACCTCAAAAATTTCCTGCTATTGTTGCTTGGATGAATGTTTTTGTCCATCACCATGTTATCAGGGAACATAGTCTACCAGATAGGGACAGAATGGTTGATTATTATCACAGTATTGTTGCACTAGTTGCTTCTATGAATCTCGGTTGGATCAACTTCTAGATTATTAGTGTTAGTGTATTGATGAATGTGTTTTCTTTTTACATGTTGGTGTTGAGAAGAGAGTATGTCAAGATGGTAAGTTATATACCCCATCCATTTCAACATAAGTGTTCTTTGGATTTTTGTCTCTAAATCAAAAGTTTTTTTTTTTTTAGAAAATTAGTTATGCATGAACTATCAATATATAATTCAGCTTTTAACTTTATAATTATTTATTATATAAGACTACTTCACTATTTTTGGATCGTAAAACTAACTGAGAATAGACCCACGTATTAAATTAGCTTCGTTTATTTAATCTCGTACTAAATTGAGTATTAAACATTTTTTAGTGAACAAATAAAACTTTTAAACGTACCAAAATGACTATTCTCTCTAATATTAATAGAATAAGATCTAAATAAATTGTTTTTTATTTTTTAAAATAGAAAGTAAAACACTTATTTTGAGAAGAAAAAAGTAATTTAGATTATAGATAAATGCTCAATAATTTCAAGCTCTATGATTGATGATTTGTGTATAGTTTTGGTTAGAAACCTTGAGGTGAAGTGAAGTAGAT
>JAYMSZ010002490.1:0-11930 GCA_036897665.1 Pelargonium citronellum
GCAAATCGGTCTGATTCATTATGGCTTGGACATATTCAGACCAATTTGTTTAATTCTGGTTATGGTAACAAGGCTGGGTCCTCGAAAAATTGGGGGAAAAAATTTACCTGGTGCCCTCAATTTGTTTTTAATAAAACTAAACTCTTATGGATTGATATCACTTTCTGTTTTCTTTTAGCTAGTTTGCGTTATGTTTTTTAGTTGTTTTATATTCTTAATTTGACTAGATTTGATTTTTTTTATGTTATGTCTTCTTTGTACTTCGTTCTGATTTGTAAGCCTTCTTGGCATTTTATGGCTTAATGAGAACTACAAGCATTTACCCTTAAAAAAAATAATTGATTGAGTCACTCTTTAGGTGATGTGACATGAAATAAACGATGCCGTATTCACTAAACTGAGAACGGTCCAAAGCACCAGAAAATAACTGTCAAGACAGCACGTTGTTACGCGCGAAACAAAAACAGACAAAGCCAGATCTCTCATCGTGTGATCAACGGCCACGATCTCTCGTTACTGCACAGTCTCATCGTCGAAATATGTGGAAAATTTCAATGCAGGCGCCGGACGAAAATATATAAGTATAAATCAAAAAAATTCATAGATACATTTTTGAAAGAGAGAGAGAGAGAGAGCTGCTCATAATTTAGCGGTGGAAAATGCTGAAAATCTGGTACATTCCTGCGTAGCTCCGCCCAGCTCTTTTCAGGTCTAATTATTTTTACAAATCTCATTCCCAAATTTCTTCCTCCGATTTTTGCCCAATTTTTATTGTTTTCACAATCAGAATGGGTTGATCGGTGATTATTTATTAATTAATTTTTTGGTTTTTTGATTTTGATTAGGAGTTTTAGTAATTTTTCGTGGTTGATTGTTTATCGCACATGGTGGTGTTTGCGTTTTGAGAGAGGTTAGAGGTTAGTTTGATTCCTTTCTTTCCCTTCTCGGCGCTGGATTTTTCAGGCACCGATTGCTTCAGAAGGGAAAGAAAGTTAACATTCTGAGGAGAAGAAGGAAATAGGAGTTTTGTAGTTGTAATTAGGCTACACGAATTGTAATATGAGCATTTCTGGCGTAATTTCGAGGCAAGTTATTCCGGCATGTGGGAATCTTTGTATTTTTTGTCCGGGGTTGAGGCCGAGGTCCCGGCAGCCGGTGAAGAGGTATAAGCATCTCATGGCTGAAATCTTTCCAAAAAACCAGGTTAGTTTGGGGATTTAAGAGATTTTTAATTGGATTTATTAGTTTTTATTTGTTGTGTTTTCATTTGATTGGTCATTTCTATGATGATATTGTGATAATGCAAATGTTTTTAGATGAATTTGTGATCATTGATAAATGTTGTAGAAGAATTGTTGTTATCTTTGTTGAGATTGAATTATGCTACTTCTGCTTTCATTTATTGATAATCGTGTTCTTAATTCATAGACAACTCTAAGCTAGTCAATTACTTTTCTTAATCCACCATTTGACGTCGCAATTCATCTACTAATAGTTTTAGTTAGTGGACTAAATCTGAAATGATCACATAATTGCAGACGTTATAATTTGTTGCAAGTTAGTTGAACCCTATGAAAATGTCTTACCAGCTTTTAACTTGTTCTAGAATATGCAACCGGTGATCTCAGTTCCTCTATTAATTTGATCTTACCACCTGCAAATATCATAGTGCTTTTAGTATGAAGATGCCATAACTTGTCAATGCACTTGCTCAGAGAAGTTGGACTAGTTTGGCACAAACTTGGTTTAACTTTTTCGCATTTTCTTCTTAATATAGGCTTCTCATACACAATGGCTGAGTTTTCTTGGTTTCTAAAACCTATCACTCTTTTGCCATAGATATAACAATAAACATAAATCTTATAGCGGTTGTGTTCAAGAAAATGTTATTGTTTATCTGATGCTTGCAGGCAGCCAATCCCTTATAAATTTATAAAATAAAAAAAAAAATTAAAGCCAATTTGCAAGTTCTACATTTCTACTTCTTGGTCTTTTGGACTAAAATAAGTCAAAGTTGCATGTCATCTTTGCAACTTGTATTCCGATTTTAGGTAACCAATGCTTTTCTTTAGTAATTGGCTACTTTATAGGTTTAAAGAAGATTCTGTTTTCATGTCCTCTCTGTGTATGCAAGCTTACTCATTTTGCTTCTGAAGTTAGGAATTTAGCAACTAACTATTCTATCTCTGCTTTCGGTAAATGATTTACACCAAGCAATCACGAGACATCTTAAATGAATAATTTTTTTTTTTGTTCAAGTCTGTTTTAGTTATATTTTGATTTTAGATGACTAATGCTAGTTTATTTTCCTTTCTCTAATAAATTTTTGGAATTTATCTTTGAGTTTTGACAGAATGAAGAACCAAATGACCGGAAGATCGGGAAACTATGTGAATATGCTGCTAGAAATCCCTTGCGTATCCCGAAGGTATTAGCTCATTTCGAGCCTTTTGAATTGTAATTCCTTCCTGCTAAATTGTACACAGTTTTATGGAAATCTTATGTAACTGTGTATCAATTGGGGTGTTGCGCATGCCTACCATAAATTAGCCTTTATAAACTAAACAATGTCTGAAATGCTTTCCTGATCATTCACCCTTGGCCATCATTGATTAAGGCCATATTTTTATTTTTTATTTTAGAACTTAGTTGAAAGTGTTCATTCCTGGTTAATGTGTCTCCTTAAATTGTTGGTATAAACATAACATATATAATATAGACACACACATAAGTTCTTGCGCTGTTTGATAGAAGTTAATCATTTAATGGCAGATCACAAGTTCCCTAGAGCAAAGGTGTTACAAGGAGTTGAGAGTTGAGAATTTCAAAAATGCAAAAATTGTCATGTGTATTTACAGGAAGTTGCTAAATTCTTGTAAGGAGCAAATGTAAGTTCATTCTTCTCCAGTTCTCTATACTTCCTCATATATGTTCATAGTTTATAATTGTGGCGTTAAACAGTTCATTTTTCTTGTTCAAGCCAATGGTCAGAACTTTGAAGGCACTCTCCATACAATATTATATTGATTTTTTTTGAAGTATTCGGTACTAAGCAAGATAATTAACCATTGTCCAGCATACGTGCAGTGAAGTAAGATTATATATCAAGCTACCAAGAGATAACTTATAGATTCTTGCTGGAAACACATACTTGAATCAACAATTGGACTGTAAAAAAAAAAACCTGAAATGTATAAGCCTCAAACTAACAGCTTTCCATGTCTATGCTATATATACATCTATGAGATTTTTTTTTTCTTTCTTTTTTGGTTTAGCAGTTAGGACTTGTGTGATATCATGATCCAGCTTACTTTCACCTTACTACATCCATCTCCTTGGATGGGTCAAAGGCAGGCCATCCATGCCTGGCCTTGTGTATTTATGAGGAAAATGTTTGTGGCTTAGCCACTGCACTTGTATCCATATTCTAGTTTGAGGATTTGTTTTGCTGGCTTTTTTTAAACATGCCCTCAAATTTCATTTCTGTCATATCTTACTATTTTATGCACATTTGAAGGATCGCCCTGTATCATTATATAGACCAATTTCCTAGACCAGTCTTGGGAACATAATTTCTTTTTGGCGGACATTTTTCTTACATGGCTGTACTTGGGATTTGGGTCATGAAAGTTTCATAGAACAGTCAACAGTCCATCTAGGTTTTGGATATTTATGGTGAGAAACCTCCGTGATGTTCATTGTGAGACTTTTGTGGAGGTATTGATATGTTTTCTTTAAGTCTAGGGAGACATGTTTGTGAAAGTGAAACTTCATGGAACTATATTAGTGTGTTGCTGTCAGCATGTAACTTGAAATCATAATTGTTATCTGCAAAGGTAGTCAAGTTTTATGTACCATCTTTGCATGCCCATCTTCCTTATCCTAGGTAGCACCTTCTAGACCTAGTATGCTGCTTTCTGGTGTTCATTTCCTCTCACAGATGCTTTAGTTCTAAATTTCTAATATTCTTCAATGTCTTGCTATATCATCATGCCAATTCGCTGCAACATGCTTGCTCATCCTCATTTGTAATAATTTTGCAGGCCTCTGTTTGCAAGTAGCTTACTGAGCACAATACACACTCTACTGGATCAAACACGGCAAGATGAAATAAGAATTATAGGATGTCTTACCCTCTTTGACTTTGTAAATAATCAGGTTGGTCTACTTGGGGATGGTTATTTTGGATGTTCACATCTAATTATTGAAATTCTGAATTCTCAGTTTCAAGTGTAATTTACTTTGATGCTTAGTGATCTTTTACTTAATGACGGCTATGAACATTTGCTATTTAACTAATTTTTCAGAGGGATGGGACTTATATGTTCAACTTAGAAGGCTTTATTCCAAAACTTTGTCAGTTAGCTCAAGAAGCAGGAGAGGACGAAAGGGCAAGACATCTACGTTCTGCTGGCCTGCAAGCCCTTTCTTCAATGGTATTTCTTAATTTCTCTGCAACTGCTGGAATGATAACAGCATACTTATGGAAGTTGGATCATCAATTTTGTAGGTTTGGTTTATGGGCGAACACTCTCATATCTCAGTCGAATTCGATAATGTACGCCGAATTCTGAACTTCTAAAATCTTGTTAATGGTTCATCTCATTATTATATATCTTGTTGCCTATATTGATGATAAATCTTAATATTTGTTGGATTGAGTGGCTGGATTTCTTAGGACTGAGCTAAGTAGCTTCCGATATTATAAGTTATTTGGTATTGGATTTGCAAGTCATACTTTAAAAGATACAGCCAAGTGCTTATCTGCTTGTTATTTCCTTTTCAGTAAATTTCCAGGACCTTCCTCGAGGTTGGAGAAAATCAATGACTTCTTTCTAGTGAAAACATAACTAAAAATGAAAAGATCAATTTACCTTTTTTTTCTATACTCTCTAAGTAACATTTTCATGGTCAGTTTTCTATATAAAATTTAAAATGATGCTATTGTCAGCTAAGAAGGAAGGTCCATAGCATTTTCAGAACATAGAGGGAGGACAGTAGGACACTGATACTTCCCTGAATCTTGAGGGCTGTCATTATAATTCACTCAATATTATTTTTTCTCTACAACTCACGTTTTTGCTTATGACAATCAACTCCAATATCTTAGCTGTCAGCTTCAATTTTACCAATCAAGTGATAGCTAAGAAGGAAGGTCCATAGCATTTTCAGTACATATGCGTTTACATATATATTTTTTTGCATCCAAAATAAAGTTAAGGATCTCAGAAAAATAGAGGAAGGATACTTTGAAATGATGATAAGTTTGATACTGAAGACAGCTTAATGCTAGTATGCTACCATTTGTGGTCTCAAGAAAACATAACCAATGAAAACAGTGTTTCTGAGAAGAAAACATATTAACATAGAAACCATTTATGGGTAGTGTCTGCAGCACTAAACAAAAGCTTGAGGAGTTAAAAGGAAAAGTTTTTAACTCTGATTCTACCCGCTGATGTATGAAAAAATATATTAGAATGTTTTATACTCATTAGTTTGGTGCTCCTATTGGACTGGTCAAGATTATCATGAAAGAATATTCATTTTTGTTGAAGGGCAAGCCTTGTACACTTCCATTTTCTGTTGTTAAAAATGACTAAAAATCTTCAATTATGAAAAATGTATCAACGACACTTCATTTAATCCTCAGGAACTCCAACTCAGCTGGCTGTGCCCTTTGGAATAAGTCTACCATATTTTGCTTTAATCTGTAATGAGTTTGGGTGCACAGTTATACTGGAAAAGCTTGTTTAAATCAGTGACACGAGGACCATTTTCAGTCCCTTGTGACATTTTTTCTTCTTCATTTCAATAGATTGTTACAATGGTTTTGGAAAATTATGGAGATCCTCGCAAAAATTCAGCAGACTTAAGTGACAAGGAAAGTTCAGAGAACCGGTGGGTGCAAGAAGTGATAAAAAATGAAGATCAAGCATCTTCACCAGATGGCAAACTAAGTGTTCCTTCTTGGAGGAACATTGTTAATGAAAAAGGCGTAGTGACTGTGACAGCGTAATCTCTCTTATAACAGAACTCTTGGAGTGCAATTAATTTATATTCTTTTTGCATTTCTAATGAATATTTGCCAAAATCCTTATATTCTATTATTTCAGCTTATTACCTTACAAACATCTAATTCATCTTTCTTCTCACAGGGAAGAAGCCAAGAACCCTTGCTTTTGGTCCACGATTTGCCTTCATAATATGGCCAAGCTGGCCAAAGAGGCTACAACAGTACGGCGTGTTTTGGAATCTTTATTCCGTTACTTTGATAATGGAGATTTATGGTCTCCTGAAAGTGGTCTTGCCTTCCCTGTCCTAAAGGATATGCAGTTTTTAATAGAGAACTCTGGTACTTAAGAAGTCGTCATTTACCATTTCCGATGTCTTAATCTTATAATTCTTTTATTACCATTAATGTTTTATTTCATTGTATAGTATACAAGAGGACTTCGCTGATGAATTAATCCTACCTTATTCTTTCTTTTCAATCTGCAGGGCAGAATACACACTTTTTGCTGTCAATATTAATCAAGCATCTTGATCATAAAAATGTCCTTAAAAACCCCAGCATGCAACTAGATATTGTTAGGATTGCCACCAACCTTGCTCAACAGGCAAAGGTTGAGGCTTCTATTCCAATTAATGGTGCAATAAGTGACATTATGAGGCATTTATGGAAGAGCATTCACTTCTCACTTGATGATGCCAATGTGGGTGCTGATGTGATAAAATGGAACAAAAGACTGCGTGAAGTGGTGGATAAGTGCCTGGTTGAGTTGTCACATAAGGTGGTGCTCATCCTCTATTTTATTCAAGATATCCTTGCACCAAAAGTTACAGGATTGTTAAAAGTTGAACCATACTATTCTTTGATGCTTGTTTTCATTCTTAGATTGTCTTCCCGTTTCAAATGTTTTGATTTAATATGTATAAGCGAATTTCAAGTTACACTGTTGTTTGTCATTATTAATGGATTGTTTTGGATGGAAAGAACTGATCTGTCAGTTATAAACAGGTTGGAGATGCAGGTCCAATTCTTGACATTATGGCTGTGATGTTGGAGAACATCTCAAATGTTACAGTAATAGCTCGAACTACAATTTCTGCTGTATATCGCACCGCGCAAATTGTTGCTGCTTTACCAAATTTGTCATATCAAAATAAGGCAAGTAGCTCAATCATTGTCCTATTTTCAATAAATTATTACCTTTCTTTCTTAGTTATTGCAGAATTTTCATATCTATTTTTTTTGCTGAATATCTAATTTTCTCCCTTAGGCATTTCCTGAGGCTTTATTTCACCAGTTACTCCCAGCTATGGTCCATCCGGACCATGAAACACGAATTGGAGCTCATCGCATATTTTCTGTTGTTCTTGTGCCCTCTTCAGTTTGCCCTCGTCTACCCAAAGTTATTATTAATTCAAAGAAAGCCTCAGATCTTGCACGGACACTCTCAAGAACAGTCTCTGCATTTTCTTCTTCAGCTGCTCTTTTTGAGAAGATGAAAAAAGACAAAGCTTCTCCAAAGGAAATGGTTCCAGAGAACAAAAATACAATTGTCAATGATGGCAGTAACAATGGGGTGGCGAGAAGATTATTGTCATCGTTAAGTACAAGAAATGGCCCTGTACCTGGGACTATAAATCCTGTCAATAATTCAAACAAGGAGCAGGTTAGTTTTAGCTATGTCTTTGTCACCTCAAATACAGATATCTGCCAGCAGGCTTTGTTTCAATGACATCCAGTCTGTGGACAGTACCAAAGAAGTCATTCACATATTCTTAGAGAATTAGGTTTCCTTTTAATTAGACTCTAATATGTAATCCCATCTTTGGCTAACAATAAAATATATATGTATATATGATGTGACTAGGAGATACTTGTTTAACCCTTTCCTAATAAGCTAGGCTTATCCATTTTATATTTTTTCTTATAATCTGGTAGCATTGTCCATTCCTTACCCGACGGTTCATCGTAGTTATTAACTTATATAGTTATATGATGTCAGATTATGTTTTTAACAAGACTTCTAAGTTGATTCTGACTTACTTGAACAATTCACCTTAGATACATGTCAATAGGACTAGGTTGGACTGAGGACACAGGCCATTATAAAATTTAGGAAGTCCTATGCATCAGTTGAGAACCCAAAATTTGCTAGACTGGGGCTTGCCCTCTGCTTTCTACATTTATGCTTTGTTGGGTATCGGGTAAGAATTGAATCGTGCCATAAGTCACACTCCTGATTTCCATCAATGCCCTTACTAATCAGTACTGCATTAATTTATTGGAAGTACTTCATCCGACCAATAAGTAAATGACTGCTTCTACATTTTATCAACTGCAGGAGGCCCGTTCCCTCAGGCTGAGTAGCCGCCAGATTAGTCTCTTGCTCTCATCCATTTGGGCACAATCAATCTGCCCAGAAAATGTGCCTGAAAACTTTGAAGCAATTGCTCATACATTCAGCCTAGTATTGCTGTACTCACGAGACAAGGTAATTGATGGATTGATGTGGCATAACTTTGATCATTGATTTAAAATTTAAATTTAGTTGGTTACATCTTTTATTGCGCATATCGGCATATGTAATGCTTTCTTTTTTCTTTATTGCCAATGCTACATTATTTTTTCACATTTGTACTGTTCAGTTTTTTATTGTTTAGTGCCTAATGTGTTTATCATGGATGCTAGATCTTCCTAATCAGAGGAGACTAACACGAAGTCTTGTTTTTTTATGGGGGAGGGGAGGATCTTTCTGGGTTTACTTTTTATACTAGTAAACATGTTTTATCTTCTTCTGAATTATATTCTAAAATATATCAACACCACACAGAAATTTGTTCAATTCCATTTATTTTTTAATTATCATATGCTTGCCTATGCTGAATGATTACCTCAAACTTTGTGAACATATTTACTATTTTCCCATCCTTCTTGGCCATCTTTGGTGACAGTTTTGTATTCCCATTTTCAAATTTTGTACTTTTCCGCAGAACTCCAGTGACGAGACTCTAGTTCGAAGTTTCCAGTTAGCATTTTCCTTGCAAAACATTTCTCTCACAGCAGGAGGTACGCTTCTGAACTTACGTCATTCTTATGTATTTGGGTTTTAACCTCCTTTAAAACTAGTAGATGGGTTTGTCTGTTCCATGCTTGTTCCTATGTCTGTTGAATAGGAATTTTTTGTTGTTGCTATCTGCTATCTAAATTTAGAGAGTTAAACATGATTCAATCTCAATGTTTCAAATTATGAGCAGTGCTGAACAAAGGAATAGTGAATGCATGACTTTTACTCCTGATATGTTACTACATTTAATGGGGTAATATTTCAGAGGGTTTTATGTGATGAGCAGAGAGCCTAATAAAAAGAAATGCTGGATATAAAACATAGTTGATTCTTCTGCTATAGAACTTGGATGCGAAATCTATAAAAAGAGTTCACGACAATCAAATTTTCGCATGGTATCAGAGCTGGTTTTATTTGAGCCTAGTAACCGGTCTGCCTTAGCTTCCTTCTTGGTCCACGTGCAGGGTCCTTGCACAGTTGGGCCCTCCTCTAGATATTGGGTTGGGTTGGAGTAAAGTTTGACAACTATATCACCTAGAACTTAACATGAAACCACCCTATGCTCTCGTAATTTTATTTTTATGTGATATGGTCCAGAAAGACACTAGAATAACACAAGCATTAACTTGAGATTGTATGCACTTATGCATTCATCTTATGATGCTACGTTTATCTAGGAGTCTAGGCATTACATTTATTGAAAAGTTTGTTATGGATACTTAATGGTAAATTTTTTGTGAAACAAAAGTTGACTTTCACTAAGCCCATAGTCCAACTGTTACTGCAGTGCCATTACCACCCTCTCGTTGCAGATCCCTTTATATCTTGGCAAATGCAATGATTCTCTTTTCGTCAAAAGCATTCAATTTTCCGCCTGTTACTCAGTGTGCCAAAGCTGTACTTACAGATAAAAAGGTATGTGAATTATTTCTGATGAGGTCACATTTACAATGTTAATCATGATAACCATATACTGATCTAACCTTGAAGTTCTTTGATTGTATGAAGTAGAGATAAAAGCCAGACAGATGATTTCATTTCATGAAACATGTAAACAGGGTCACTGAATTAAACTTGCTTTATACTTTTCTTGATGCTATTTTGTGCTTCAATCAGGTTGAACCATATCTATTCTTGGTTGAAGAAAGCAAGTTACGCGCAGTTAAAACTGATCTCACAGTACCTTATGGATCTAAAGAAGATGACAAGTCTGCTTCAAAATGTCTTTCAGAAATACAGATCAAAGATGGCCAAACCCAAGATTCTATTCTTGCTCATATAGTGAAGAGATTTTTAGATTTGCCAGCGGTTAAGATTTTACCGATATTCTTCAAATTGATTTTTTCATTGACTGAAGGAAAAAAGTTACATACTGTGATGACTGATGAGTGTAGTTGCCTCTTTGTGCTTGCAGTCTGAAGTATCTACCATCAGGGAACAGCTGCTCAATGAGTTTATACCAGATGATGGATGTCCCCTGGGACCCCAGTTCTTCACGGATGATCCCCTTAAAATTTATCAGAATAGTTCGGAAAAGAGTAAACCACACAAGGAGGTGATTACATTGTATTATCTCCCGATCTTATTTCTTACATGACTACTTGGACCATGCATAACTTGGTTGTCATCTTGCAGGGTGGTCCTCGTGTACCTTTGGACGATGATTTCACTGATATAAACGACAGTCAGACAAAAAATAACTCAGAGCTGACCATAGATCTCTCTAACCTTTTGAGTGTCAATCAACTAATAGAATCAGTATGTTAAAACCGTTCAATGAGCTCTTATTTAGTTCCCGAAGCTGGTTGGGTGAATGATGATTTGAGATGATCATATGCTTCATATATATTTACAGGTGATGATGGAGGCAGCACAGGAAGCTGGTAGGATCTCTATCTCGCTTTCAGCTGATGTGTCGTACAAGGAAATGGCACGTCAGTGTGAGGGTCTACTAATGGAAAAGCAACAGATGTTGTCCCATCTGATGAGTACACAACAAAGGCAGGAAAGTTTCATAAACTTTTGTTCCCAAAATGAGGATGAGTTGAAGAAGATGATCTCAATGTCCTCTAAGGTACTTTCAGCTATTTTCCTTATATCTATGTTTGGACATAACAAAATAGATGTTCACATTGTTCCAATGGATGCATTTAGGCTGGCTATCCATTCCTCGACCGAAATTCAAGTGCCGGTAATCCACACATGCCATCTGCATGTGCAACGGAGTATCAAAACAATCTCGATTCCTTCGCGCTACCAGCATCGAGACCATATGATCACTTTTTAAAAGCTGCTGGATGTTGATAATGTATGAGAACTTTGGTGAGTAGAAACAGTAAGGAGGCTTCCCGGAAACTCAGCTGGAAAAAAATGCATATATTGGTTGCTCCTTACATTATTGCTAGGAAATGCATTTTTAAGATTAATTTTTGCTTCTTCCCTTAATCGGCCTCAAAGCCTCTTTCTTTTTACATATCAGAATTAATTAATTTTTACTTAATTTGGATGGAAGTGCTCGAAATGCCTCCCCTGTGTTGTGATGTATAGTGAAACCCAGGAGTGAGCAATTGTATATCTGTGTGTGTCCATTTGAATGTTAATTAATTTCTGATTCCAAGAGTGGTGATTTGTTGCCAAATTACTTCATAATATTTCTTTTAATTCCATTTATGTTGAAACCAAACGAACAAAACTCTTTCAAGTATTGATAAGATAAAAGTTGTCATTTAAAATCTCTATCATATTTTGGACAAATCTAAATTTAAGTTATAAAGTTATTGAAATAGAGAAAAAGGAGTCTCAGCCAAGATTTCTTGGCTGAGACTCTCAGCCATTAACTCTTGGCCAATGAGATGG
>JAYMSZ010002491.1:0-11930 GCA_036897665.1 Pelargonium citronellum
TGACTGGAAAAAGAAGAACATCAAAACGACGACGTATTAAACCGGCATTTTGATTTGGTAAAAAATAGCCAATCAGCCAAGTATCCAATATTTCAAACAAACTCCATTATATTGAAATATAATAGCATAAAGTAAATCAGTTGGCAGTATAATCAGGAAGTCAACTACAAAAAGAGCCGCGGAAACTCTTACCAGTTTCTTGCCCCTGCTTTCTGTTATCATCAAAAAAATCTGAAGGAAGTCCAGTTGATTGCTGAGGTTTGGACTTTTCTTTCAAGGGTTCAGGTTTTTTGTTATGCAAATCAAGAGAATGTTCAGGTTTAGGTTTAGGTTTAGGTTTAGCAAACTCTTTGTTGGGCTCAGCTTTTGCATTGCTAACCCGAGCCAGTCCAGCTGCATTAGCTTTGAGATTACTTATTGCCTGTCCAGACACGGGCGTTTAATAAGTAAAATAATCAACTAGAGCAAGAAGATAAACAATAAAGTAACACAGGTTAAGCATATATTATGGCAATTAAATGATATACTATTGAACAGAGCAAATCATACACAGAGATCGCACAAACAAATTCCAGCTAAGCATCCGAATTATATCTGATTATGAAGTAAAGAATTTAAGCATTTTCAACATTATATGATGCATACAATTCAGTGGCTGCAACCATGTCTTTAAATGCCAGTTTTATGTAATCATGTAGGATACGATTGTATGATTCATCACCTCATGATGTTTACGAGAAGCTTGGTGTGCATCCCATTGGGAGTCGGATTTCAAAACAACATCACAAACCCTACAAACAGGTTGATCAAATTCATTGTACCTGCATAAATTTGAAAAAGAGAGATCAGTAAGAAATATCTTCATGTGTGTGCATATGTGCATACTGTACTGTAAAAAAATACTCAGCATAAATACTCCTCCATTATGTCAAAGATTATAAGAACAAGAAAACATATACCCAAACTATGTTGGGACTATATTACAGAATATGTCATGCCGAATCAATAATTCTATACTGGTTCTCAACCCGTATATCCAAGGTCCATATTTAAGACAGCTTCATTGCAACCAGAAAAGAAGACACTGAACTGTAAGGCAAAATTTTATTTTTTAAATAATTTATTATAACAAACTTGAGTTTAAATAAAGTTCTACATGTATGTCTAAAGAAGCCCAAAACACGGGAGAGGTGATAAAAACTGTTCTAGAATGTCAGCATAAACTTCCAAAATCGCCATTTGTCTAACCAACTGCGGTATCTAAGCCATGACTATATATTTCCACCAAACTTCTTAAAATAGGCAAACTTTAGTTCCACGCAGTCATCACTTGGCTCTTGGACCCATCTCTAGTTTTAAGAAAATATCTTCCATGAAAGAAAAAAAAATGGAAGTTCGAACTAATCCTAAAAGCAACACTCAACCATTTTTGCACCCTAAATCATTTTCCCAATTACAGTAACAAGAAACTAAGTTTTGCAAGCTTTGAATACTAAAAAGTACCGGCATCTCATAATTCATATCGAAGTGTACAAAGTACAAAAGTAGCTAGTTTTATACAAAAATTCAGTAAATTTCAAATAGTTAATTATTCAACACTTCAATACAAACACTAAACAACCAAATATTTACCAATATAAGCAAATAAAAAACAAAACATGATTTAAACACATCAAGTCTTCAAATCCAAACACTCTACCACTGATCAAATTGCATCACTGGAGCTGTAAAATCATTTGCACAATCCTGAACAGTCACTAACTAAATCTCCAGCAAAAACTCAAAAAACCAGAAATGCAATTGCCACATACCGAACCAGAGGCGACTCGATGCGCTTGTCCTTCTTTTGTGCGTTCAATTTAGCACGAAACAGTGCCTTTTTTCTCGCCTGCGCGTCCATTGGAAAATACAAAAATCTCCGACAGCAAAATTGGGGAAAAATCTACGCCTGAAGCAAGAACACAATACATCAAATTGAACAAGCAATTACATTGAGAAATTTGTGGCGATTCTGGTAAAGCAACCGATTTACCTTCAATTCCACGATGAGAATGAGAATTTGCCTCTTGTACGGAATCTAGGGCTTCGATTCTCTGTGCTTGTTCTTGCCGTTCTCTGTCTCTCGACCTGCCGCGAACGCACTGAAACGGTGATATTTACCGTTAAAACGCGCGAATATTAGCATTTTGAGGGATTGGAAACGACTTGTCGTTTTTGGGAAGTATGTGAAAAATAAAGTGGAAACCAAATTTTTTGTATAAGCCCAATATGAGTTTATGTTGATGGACCAAAATATCCTCTACCATAGCTCAACAAATCTATTGTAATTATCTCCCAAGCCTACATTTTACAAGGCCATTATGGGTAAATCCATTTTTTTTCTCTCTCTCTCTATGCCGTCCTCGCCTTCCACTAGAAGTCGCGATTTATGTTCAGAATCGTGTTGGCTTCGTGTTGAAAGTTTATAATTATATAATATATGTTAATTTATAGGCGATAGTTTGAATTCAAGTCTAATCCGAACCATTTGCACCTTTTTTGGGTCAAGTTTTGTTTTAGACCTTTTTCAATATGACTTGAAACTCGAATGCCACCTATGGATCAATTCCAACACAAAACCGATTACAAATTTGGTTGACTTACATGCATTCTATTTGTGAGCATATTGACATGATATGACACGATTAATTGTTTAAATACTCAGTTTCAAACCCGATCTAATATGTTTACATAAATAGATTATATTTGACCCGATGTGGACCGATAAATTGATCTCATTCAATTCATATAGGTCATTTTTGACGTGTCATCCTGTTCAAATTATAAATTAATTCTTAAATGAGTGAAACTACATGTATAATTAAACATACAAGGCAAGTCAACCGGGATCAACACAAACCTAACATGATTAAGAAAATGCATTGAGCCAGTCGATATTAATTTGTCATAGACGCAATGAAGCTTAGAGGTGCAAATTCGAATTTCAAGTCGAGCTTTTTCTTTCCTAGGTGTGAGTTAAAAAAAGATCAAACACTGACCCAACCTAAAAGGGGCGTAAGTTCGTTCACGATGAAGGTCGAATTTAGTTCGGACTGTAAGTGTAAAATGTGTGAATTTGTCTGACTCAACTTACAATTCATGAAGAAACATCTTATCTAATTTTAACCTTTGATTGAGTTCATAAACATGTACATTTCAAGGTCAGTCTCGGGTGCTTGTTGGTTTGTATTCGAATTACTAGCTATACTTAATATTAGAGCCAACAATTTACGCCCAAAATTACAAAAACCTAAAGTTCAATGCGTTTGTATGCAAATCTGACTAACTTTTTGATAAGTCAATTCTGCCCCATAAAAATTCAGGTCGGACCGAATTTAGGCCCAAAAATTAGAACCCATACCATTTTGGGCTCGACTCGGATTAAACTTTCATCCCAAAACCCGAACTGTCACGCTAAATTATGGGTCCCAAGTCATCGCCCAAATTGTCCCTCTTCTCAGATTTCTTGCGTCCCAATTAATCAAAGTCTCTATCTCTTCAATTTTCACATTTCTTTGGTTCAGTGAAAGTCAGTGTAGCAGACACTGTATCTGAAGTAGTTCACTACACATATCTAGGGTTTCTGGTTTTCGCTAAATCGCCGAGAATCGCAGAGCTAGAAAGGGACAACTGTGGTCCAATTGGTCAAATCCGTGCGCGACTATGGTCTAGGGTTTGTGATTTTTGCTGAATCAGTGATAATCGCGCAAAGAAATGGCCAGGAAGCTCCTTCTTCTCGTCCTTCTTGTTTTCAATTTTCAGCTCCATCTCCGTTTTTCAGGTGAGTTGTTCGGTTATGATAGTCTTAACGCTCTTAATTTGTTTGTTTTGTTTCAATAATCGTTTCTCTGGACATTACACTGAAATTTGTGTGTTATTGTTGCTGTTGAAAACTTGTAATGCTCATTATAGTGACAAATTTGGTGCTGGGTCACGATCTGGTTCATTTCAGAGAGTGAATGTGGCTGTGGTTACTGTGGAATCTGATAGAATATGCAGTTCTTTAGGGTTTTCTTGAAGATGCTAAATATGTGATTTTATTGAATATTTAACTACTCTTTTGATACTTCATTTATTGAACTTTGCTATTTATACTTAGGTTAAAAATCTATTCTTTTTCGGTAAATAATACTCAGTAAAAAGTTTGGAGCTAATTCTATGTGTGTGTGCGTGTGTGTATTCCCTTCTCCAATCATGATGTTTGCAGCTCTGAATCTGATTACTAGAACTGCAATTCAGTGTTCAATTCAAGCATATCTATATGAACTCAGTCTTAGGAATAGAAATGAAAAGGGCCACCAGACTCCAGTGCTCTAGGCTCTCATCAATGTGGGGTCTGGGGTTGATTTTATTTTTAAAGCAAGGGTTTTGCTCTTTTATCATTGCTCTTGTAAGAAGGCTTCCCTGATTTGAACTTGTGAGCTCAATCTCTAGAATAGTTACATAATTTCTCTAGCTCAACCTATGGTTTTTTCCATTTCGTTGTGTTTGGTGTTGATTTTGCAAATTTGGGAACTTTCAGGAGGGGAGAACTCTATGGAGTCAGTTCCTGATCTTCAGAAGTCAATGTACTTGGATGTTGATGGATATCCTTGCGTGCGACTGCTCAATCTTTCTGGGGAGATTGGTTGTTCAAGTAGGTTTCCTTAAGGGCATGCATCAAGCTGTCATAATAATTTGCCTTTTTGATACTCTGATGGAGTCGAAATACTATAGTTATGAGTTTTTTGTGAATTTTTCTTCTCTTGATCAATATGTTCAGATCCCGGGCGAGACAAAGTGGTGGCTCCGATTACAAGATTTAATGACACTAAAGACCTGGCTCGGCTATCTACAGTTTTGGTGTCACTGGATGAATTTGAAAGTTTCTTTACTAGGTAAGTGCATCTAGTTTAATTGTTGATGCATTTGGTCATCTTGATTTTGAGTCATTTTTCTTGAACATGTTTTCCACTATGTTTCTTTATTAGTGTCCAGCTGCTAGGATATCTAGCTTGTTAGTGAATTTAGTTCGTGAGTTTGATAGATGACAAACCATATATTAGTGCTTCCAGTCTCTCAATAATTTTTTTTTTTAAATTGAGCAATATTTGTTGCCAATTTCCCGAAAGCTTCTGCATGTGTTTGAACTATCTATTTGATAATATGTGTGTGTGTGTGTGTGTGTGTGTGTGGTTTCTTGTTGTATGGATTTATACATATAATAATAAAGAAAGTCAAGGTTGGACTGCAATGATGGGTGAAAACTAGCTATTTTTGGCATGCAAAGCCTGATAGGGAAGATTTGGTGATATGAATCTAATGGTAAAATTTAACAAAATAGGCATGTTTTCCCTCTTTAGCAGTTTCTTTTTTTTTTTTTTTGAAATTTCCCCTGTTTTAACTCTGTAAATTTAATTTGCTCCCAATCTTTAAAGTCTGGGACGAGTGAACCCTAACTTATGCTTAATCAGTGACAATGAATATGGTGGTTCCTATGGTATGAATAAGTCCCTATTTGCTGAAGATAAGAATCTCTTAAGTAATAGTGATGTGAGAAACCTTTTTTTTTTTCAGGCTATCAAATGATTCAAGCTTTGCCAGGAATGTTGGTGGAGTTATAGTTGAATCTACGACTGAAGCTCGAAACAGGTTAAAAGGTAAAATGTTTTTATCTACTTACCATCTATCTTCTCACAAAGGTAAAGTGGGTGAAAGTGGATACAACTAAATGTTGTCATTTCTCTTCTTTGCAGGATTCTCTCCAGCGCAAAAGTTCCCGCAAGCTGAATTTGCTCCCTACCATAAAGTCAACTATGAGTGGAATCCAATTGTATGCTACAAATTTTATTCTAATAACGTTTCTCAAAATGTGTGTTGCTGTGGTGAAACATTACCTTCTCATCATTCAACCTTTGTCCTGATTTAAGAAGCAAATTGATGCTCCATTTCTTCTTGGACTATACCTTCATGTGATGGTAAAATTGCAACATTTGAAATACCCAAAATAGATGCTGAATTTGACTAGTCATTAAACAAATAGAATACATCTAATAATTAGATTTAAACTGGATTGGGAGAGTGCTCAGATTATTATCTTCAGTTAAAAACATTTAGAATCAATGGATGGTCATACTGATTTATGTTTTACACAACTGATTGGGTTGAATTTTTGTGGTTAAGTTAGATCAGTTTAAATTTAAGATTTTACTTGGTTTACATTTTTTTAATTTATGTGTAGCAACCCGAAATAACATTCTTTTGCATTTACAGGGATCTGGCATTATGTGGAACACTTATAATTTTCCCGTATTCTTAGTCTCTGAAACCAGCACAATGGCCCTGCAGGAGGTAATGCATGTTGTTTCAGATTTCTGTGCCCTGGGCAAGATGTTTCTGTGATGTTATTGTTTTCATAGATTAGATATTGGTGAATATGTAAGTTAATTGCCCTCATTATTATATGTTGGGACATTAGGATCAGGTAAATTATTTGTGTTACAGTTTACAAGGTTGTTTAGTATAACTCCTTGAGTTCTTGGGTTTACTGAATTACCACCTCGTGATTTGAAAAAGTTGTTGAACACATGGTTTCTATATTTCTCTTTCCCGTTGGTATAGAAGATAGTCACAAATTGGACAAAGTGCTTGATCTACTGTATATCTAGCTTATTATATAAGTTTGAGGCATAGTTGATAATACATCTAATCACTAGAGATTTTCTCTTTTAATGTATCTGTAACAAATAGAAATTTTACGGGACCCTAAAATTCACACCTGCTTATATGGAATTGTTACATGTTGGCATTGACGTGATCTCTCTTTCTATATTTATTTTTTCCGCCATATTTTACATGATCTTTTGTTCATGCAGGTAGCTATCAATAATGAGGTTAAGAAAGCACATACTGCTGAAGTAGCTGAGTTTGACCTAGTGATGCAGGTATCTAATTTTGCTGTTTTTAATATGGTTGTTTTACCCTACAAATTTGATGATTTGATTGAGTAAACAGTTGCGAAGTTAATATTGCCATTGATTTATTAACATTACATTGGCTTGGAGTAGACAACAAAATCTGGGACTCGTGATTCAGCATCGTGTTTAAAAGAAGAAACCTGCCTCCCATTAGGTGGATACAGGTGAGGTTTCCTTGAATTTTGTTCACATAATGATATTGTTGTTGAACTTTTTAATCGGTGTAATATGTTTACATATTGTAAATTTGTAATGCAAGTAAGCTATCGCTGTGGTAATTCTGATTATTGTTATGTTTATGTTCATGTTCATTAGTCCACCTCCACCAACCTTCCTTTCATGCACGTGCCCTTATGTATTTGTTAACTTGGCTTGAATAGATTCAAGAATGATTTTTTTGGTTATTAGGGCCCAGAATATGATGTTGATGGGTAGATTCTTTGAGATACCAAATTTGTTAGTTAGGAGCAAAGGAATAAGTTTAGTGTAATTCCCAGCTTAACTTCTTTGATTGTTGAGGTTTGGTGGTGGAAATCCATACTGGTGTACAAATTGGTTAAAAGGAAGAAGAAAGTGGTGAATGGATGCTAATTTGATTGTGCAGCAGATATGGAGATGTGTATTTGGAGTTAGTAGACGATACTCGGTTTGTAGGCAAGATCTTTGGCAATCGTTATTTTTTGTAGTTTTTTTCCATGTAATTGCCAGATTAGGTGGTTACTTGTTGATCGTTTGACACTGGATATAGCATTATGGTTGCATGCATATACTTCCTATGCTAAAACTGGTATCTGTTGCACTGATTCAATGAGAATTTAGTTGTTTTTTTCATTAATTATAATTCTGTTGCATCTTGAATTCTTGATCATGAAGGGCAGTGTTTGGTCGTCGCTTCCTCCAATAAATATTTCTTCCTCAGATCAGTCTAAACCTGTTATACTGGCAGTAGCATCTATGGATTCTTCTTCTTTTTTCCGAGACAAAAGCTTTGGTGCTGACTCCCCTATTTCTGTACGATCTACTGTTCTTTCTTCTTCTTTTTCTAACACACAAGGCCTTTTCTATCCTAGGCAAATCATTTGATAATGTTTGTACATCTTGTTAGGGGCTGATTTCATTGCTGGCTGCTGTAGATGCACTTTCTCATGTGGATGGTTTGGATGAGCTTAGCAAACAGGTATGTTTGATATTAATATTAAAAGGAATTCTGCTTATTTTTAGGGATGCTATGCCAACTTGTTAAATGCCTTTCATTGATGACTTGATTGCTGTACATTGTAGTTTTTGGACCTTTTCAAATGTATTTATTTTTATTAATTTGGTGATGTTTAAGTGGTTCTTAGCTTCAATTAACAATTGAACAAGTCTTGGAGAACCATATATATCTAGTCTTATCTTATTCTGTTTGTTCTCCCCAATGTACCCATTTATGAACAACATCTGAGGCTTTATGGAGTTTTTTTTTGTTGATTACTGATTCTTTGCAATTTTATTCGAATGGGCAATTTTCATCTTCTTGACCTTGCTCTCAGGTATGGCTTAAGCCAATACCATTGCAAAGGTTTGTTGCAGTTTTAAATAGCATTAGCTTTCATGTTCACTGGTGTGTGTCAGACAGGCTCCTAGGGCCATATGAGGGCCTAGTGATACCTCTTACTGGATTCTCATTTTCATCTCGATTTAATATAAGGTCCCATTAATGTTCGTAAGTCATTTGCTCATGAATATTATGTGCTGCATTGACGGTTGCCGTTATGAGTCACGGTCTTGAGTGTTTGAAACTCTTTGTAATGTCCTTTACATGCGCTACCTTAGCAATCATAAAAGTCCTCAACCCAACCGTAGACCTTCATTGGCTATATGAGCTCTATTACCATAGTCTATGGCAATGACTGGCCTAAGTTCTTGGCAAAAGGAGCCAATTGGAGTTTGCATGTGTGTGTGTATGACTTGTTTTATAGCTGCTTTGACATGAGAACCACTCCGCAAGTTGATAGTTGATCAAATCTTGTTGCAGCTTGTTTTTCTAATTTTCACAGGAGAGGCCTGGGGTTACCTCGGTAGCAGGAGATTTATGCTGGAACTAGATCTACAATCAGATTTTGTCAGTGGCCTTAATAGCACATTAATTGAGACGGTATTTTTCTGCAGAAAGTTGATTTATGTATAATGTGCTCAGTCTGAGATTGCAGACTGATCTATAGACATTAGCTTGGCGTGATTCTATTTTTTGATAGTTTGATGGTTCTGTTTAGGTCATGGAAGTTGGATCTGTTGGGAAGAGCATCAGCAAAGGGGCTAAAACCTTTTATGCTCATACAACAGGGGTAAAATTCGTTAGTCATTTCAATTGATATTTAACTAATCTATGCAATTTTATTTTGACATCATCTAAGTGGGCTTGAAATGACAAAAAAAGCTCATGCTGGTATTTCAATTGGTACCCGATATTGTATCATCGGACTGGTTCTTGCATTAGTATCTAATTTGACCATAGTAATAAAAGAAGTGTTAGTCACTGGCCTTCACGTTTTGCAAACACTTCAACGCGAGAGAAAAGGGTTGCCTCCTAACAAATGGACACCCACCAAATAGAGGTAGAGATGGAGGCTAGAAACAATAAGGTAGCGTTTGTATAAAAAAATTGGAACGAGATTCTCATGACCAAAAAGTCTTGATCCGAACATGAAAATTCTCATTCTTGATTCCCATTTATGAACAAAATTCTAATCCAAACGCCACCTTAATGTATATTTTTTATGCATTGTGCAACACACATGAAAGCAAGCATGCATGTGCATGGCAAATAATTGTATATATTTCCTAATTCTTTGGTGATTTATTTATTGTGTAGGTTTCTTCTGCCACAAATGAAACATTGGATGCCCTAAAACACGCACAGGAATCACTTGGATCTGATAATCTTACAGTGTCCTCGGCAAATAGTGCAAATCCTGGGATACCTCCATCATCCTTGATGACCTTTCTGAGAAAGGTTCTGGCCCGTGCTTTGGACTCTTTATTTTTGCTTTCTCCATTAATTGAATTTTTATTTAAAGTAAAACCATCTTTCTATTACTATATGAACCGTGTAATTGACAAGTTTTGCTTCTTCTTTTCTTCTCTTTATCCAAACAGAACTCTCTGACTTCTGGAGTCGTATTGGAAGATTTCGACACTGAATTTACCAACAAGTTCTACCATAGTCATCTCGATGATTTGTGTGAGTATAATAATATTCTTCTATGCTTTTCTCCGTTTTGATTGATTATCCCCAAAGTCTCTCATTTCTGACATATCATACTTCGGTGCAGCGAATATAAACTCGTCGGCCATAGTGGCTGCCAGTAATCTTGTCGCGCGCTCCCTATACATTCTTGCAAGTGACAAGAACTTAAGCAGTTCTGCTCTGAGTGCCATCAATGTGAACAACTCCCTTGTCAAAGAACTCATAGGTTGCCTGTTAAGCTGTGATCCCGGCCTAACTTGTGAGTTGGTAAGGACCTATATTTCTCCAACCAATATTTGCCCAAGCCATTATGTAGGCGTTATCCTCGGAGAACCTACCTCCAAACCTAGTCCGGGATACGTGGGAGACGTTGCCAGGTTTGTTTGGAATTTTCTTGCGGACAGAACATCTACTCCGAGGGAGAACGGGAACTCTGTTTGTGAAGAAGATTGCAACAAGAAAGGCGAAGTGTGCATTAAAGCAGAAACAGAAGGAAAAGGAACTTGTGTTGTCTCCACAACCAGGTAATTATAGCGCTATGTAGAGCTGGCAATTTGGATTGAACCCGCGGAACCCAATATTTGTGGGTTGGGGGCACATAAAATGGACTGTAACACTTTTCGGGTCAGATTGGATCGAAATTGTCATGTGAAATCTGAATTGCCAGCTCTAGCACAGTAATATTGGTTCTGTAGTGATTTACCTTGGGAGAATCAGATTAACAAATGGTATAAAACGAGAAGATTGGTTCTGTATAGCGATTTATGCTAGGAGAATAAGATTAAAAAACGGTATAGCTCTGCTCTGCAAGATTGGTTTGTAGTGATTCACGCTTTGTTGAAGATCATATGTATAGCTGAATGAGATTTGTTCTATAGCGATTTAGTGATTTTCATTAGAACAATCAGATTAGCTCCATGTTCGGCCGATACACGCACATGTGCATACTCCATAAACTCCTTATCTCATATATGATATCACTGCAGGTATGTTCCAGCATATTCAACCCGATTGAAGTTTGAATCTGGAACCTGGAAGTTGCTGGCCTCAAACACGTCGGATCCCATGGGAATGGTGGACCCAGTTTGGACCGAAAGCAACTGGAACACGATCGGGCTCAGAGTCTACACAGTTCAGAGTGCTGCTTACGACCGGCTTGTTTTGCTGGGAGGTATTGTTGTCACAGGCTTGTCTTACGTTGCGATAATAGTTACGAGAGCCTTTATCAGAAAAGCAATGAAGCTGGATTGACAAGATGTAATTCTGGTATAAAAAAAAAACGACGAAAACAACCAAATCTTTGTCTCAAACAGGGTCGGGGGATCGATTAATTTTGGTGAAAATAGGAACATAAATATTCTATACAATGCCCATTGATGTCCTTTTGATAGACCAACAGATTGGTTTTAAGAGGAAAAAGCCTTCATTATGTGTACCAATGTAATCTCTCCCTCTTTCTCAATTCTTCTTTATGTTTTTTCTTTGTTGCTCTATAATGGTAGATTAGCATATGTTACAATCCATACTTTAAGGCTGGTCTATGATGATATTTTGGCTTTATACACTAGTTCACATCACTCCAATTTCTAATTTTTTTTAGACCATTCTAAATTCTTAATTAATAAATAGTCGTTACTCGAAAATTCAAATTAAACCACTAAGCGCGTGGTCCACTTGTAAAAAAGTTGTTCCAGCTTAACCTCACG
>JAYMSZ010002492.1:0-11930 GCA_036897665.1 Pelargonium citronellum
TCCGATTCCATGGCTTCCGCTCCGACATGTCGCCGGCGTTGCTAGGCATCGGACTTTCACACCTCGTAACGGTCAGATTTTTCTGTCTCTTTTACTATAGTTTTTGAATATAAATCATCGATCAGATGAACCCATCCAATTTTGGCGATAAAAGTTCTGGGTTTTCGAATTTGAACGAGCCCAGCTCGTCATTCGATTTCAAAGCCCCGTATGTTGCGCGATCAAGCTCGGGGATTTCGCGACCCAGATTTGTTAAGGTTAGGAAAAGTTATGGTTCCTCTGATGCGGGATCGTCCGAGGGCGCGGGTTTCAATCCGTTCAGTCCGGTTTCGGAGAGCCCGGTCCCGGCCTCGTTCGGGTCTGGGATGGGCGTTTCGGGGAGGAGTGGAAATGAGGGATTTGTGTTTGGAGGGGATAGGAATTTGAATTCTGTCAAATGTGAAGGTAGTGGGAATTTGAATTTGGAGAAAGGGATTGTTGAGGAAATGAGGAATTTAAGGGTTGGGAGTGGAAATGAATCTGTGAATGCCAAAGTCGGTCATATGGGCGGGTCTTCGTATGGAGCTGGAAATGAAGGCATGCTGTCAAGGCTTCCAGATGATATGAGGAAGTTGAACATTGAAAGCCCGAGGAATACTGGTGTGGGTGACAAGACCAGTTTTTTGTTTGGGAGAGGAAATACTGTCGGTACTTCGGGAAAAAGTGTGGAATCGGAACTCCAAAATGAGTTGAAGAAATTGAATATTAAAGACAAGGGGGAGTTTCGTGGTGGTAGTGGCGTTTCAAGTGATGGTATTAATATGGGTAGTTTTGTTTTCGGAAGCACCAAGAAGGGGAGTAATTCTTTTGTTGATAGCTCAGTGGGCATGCTTCCTGAGCAGATGAGGAATTTGAATATGAAAGATTCTTTGAATACTCGTACTGTTGAAAACAATGAGGTTAATATGAACAACAACGACAAGGGGAGCTTTTGCTTTGGGAGCAGTAAACCCACTTCTGCTTTCTTAGGCGGAAAAACAGAAAATGCACTTTCTGATGAGATGGGAAGGAAGTTGAACATCGGAATTGAAACAGGGCATTCTTCTGGTAGGGTTGATAAGGGATTTCTGTCCTCTCAAGCATCTGGTAAATCGGTTCCTGTTACCACAAATTCTAGTTTTCAGGCGGGGATTCCTGTCAATCAGTCAAAGGGTGTTCCCAAGCCGAGTAGAGCGCCTGTATCATCATTCTCATCTAGTGGATTATGTTTCCAGTCAATGGGTAATGCTTTTGAGGTGCCTGCTGTGGGTAGACCTGAAAAGAAGGATGAATTCAGCTTTACAAGCAAAAAAGAGGGGACAGGGACAGGGACACGGCCGCCATTTGTGGAATTCAAACTGCCAAGCCCTAAAGGCAACCTATTCCCTAGTGTAAACCAGAAGTTGCAAGCTACTACAAAGAGGGAAGCAGTTAAAGACACAAGGGGAAAACGAAGGAAGGGAAAGCTGAAGCAACCTGCATCAGTCCAATTGCAGCTTGGGCAAGAATTTCTTCCAAGGAAAGACAGTTCCCAAGAGAACCATGAAGCTTTTGGATCCTATTCACCAATGGACACTTCTCCATATCAGGAAACATTGTCTGATAATTGGTGTTCAAGAGAAACTTCAGTAACATCAGACGAATCTTTTAGTCTTGACAATGAGGACACCTTTGCCCCAACTGAATCGCAGCCAACCATTTCAAATGCAGCTGTAGATGAAGATCTAGTTGGTGCAACACAACGCATGAATTTAAATAGTGGTGATGTAAAATTCACAGACACAAAAGAGGAAGGTTCTGAGTACTGTTCTGATAGAGATTTTGGTGCTGAAGGCCTTCCAGATGACTCAGTTTCTGGGTTCGAGACTGAAAGCTTTAAATCTGCAGCTGAGGAGATAGACTTTAGCAGTGAAATTGCTGGGACTACTGCAGAGTTCGAAGCCAGTTCGAGTTCCAGTATTGAGAGGAAAGATAGCACTGGGAGGACACAATTTGGTTTTCCTCCAATTGCTGATGATATGGCTGGGTCTAACTTCACTTTTGCTGCTTCTACCACTGCTCAAGGTCAATTATCAGCATCAAAACGACTACAGAAAAAGAAGAGTTCAGTGAAAAGTGTTCCTGATGCAAAAGTTCCGTATGCATCATCCACATCTGCTGCACAGTTTTTCCCCTATGCTGAAGCTTCCTTGCTATCATCCCCTAGGCGAGGCAATAAAGGAGATCTATCTACGTTTCAATCTAAAACTGGAACTAATTCTGAGATGAATAGAGGGCATGAGTTGAAGAAAGAGGTCAATTTGACTTCTGCTTCAAGCACTGCAGCGCAGGAAGCATGTGAGAAGTGGCGATTAAGGTTATTATTAGTCTCAATGAACTTTTCCTTCATTTGCAAATGACTCATTTTATCATCACTCACCTTTCGATTATCTTTGCATATTATATTTGTGCTGTTTAATAATTTTTTCAAGTGATTATTATGTTTCAAAATATGTATGCCAGCCTGGAATTCATTTTATTTGTGAAATGGCATATGTCAGGGGCAACCAAGCCTATTCCAACGGAGATTTACCTAAAGCTGAGGGCTATTACACAGAAGGGGTAAATTGTGTTCCTAAAAGTGAGACATCTTATAGCTGTTTGAGGGCATTGATGCTGTGCCATAGCAATCGTGCAGCAACGCGTATGTCTCTTGGGAGAATGAGAAATGCAATAGAAGACTGTCTGGTTGCTGCTGCAATAGACCCCCACTTTCTAAAGGTGCAAATTAGAGCTGCAAAGTAAGGCTCTGCTTTGTGTTTCCGATCTAATCCTTGGGGTTGCGGTGATATCTACTTGTATGCATTTGTTCCACAAGAATGCGACTATTATTTGTAATTTGAACTTATTTGCTGCTTAAGAATACGTAAGTAATTAAAATTGCTGCTGGTGAAAATGTCATATTCAACATCTTATATCTTTATTTGGATTAGAAAAGTCTATGTGTCCTTTTGTGCACTTGCAGTACGATAATAATATGTGAGTAGTTATCTAGTTTCTTTGTTATCTATAAATTATTTATTTGTATGCTAATGACTTGCTTAAAATGATGTCATATCGTAGTACTGCAGCACTGGGTTTCTCAGCCCAAGTATCCTTAAATTATTGTGATGCTACTCTTGATTCAATATTTTTTCTCCTAATTGACATATTGTTTTTTCTTCTCCCTCCTTAAGTTGCTACCTTGCCCTTGGTGAAGTTGAAGAAGCATCACGATATTACACGAAGTGCTTGCAATCAGGAAGTGATGTTTGTGTGGACCGAAAAATTGCACTAGAAGCTGATGACGGCTTACAAAAGGCACAGGTACTGTAACTGTTGTCATAGAATCATATCCTACCCATCATATCTGAATTATCATCTTCATTTATATTGTAAAATTTTATGTTTCTCTTTGGTTTGAACTTTGAATTGGTTTTATCACAGCATTTCTATGCAAGCTATTTAAGTCTTTTTGCAGTTTGGTGTGGTTAGTTTATTGGTGTGATCTTGATCTGATTTTAGTTTATGTCCCCCTTTGGAGGAAAAATAAACGGCACATTGGAGGGGTAAGATAACATTAGGATTTAATGTCTCAAGTCTTAACTATCAATGCTCCAAGATATAAGATTGATGAACCTTACTGTTGCTATATGAGATGCTAGACTTGCTCAGTTCTAAGGTACGAGTTATTGAGCGAATATGTACCCTTAGGAATAGGTTGTTATGGGGGGAATATTTTGCCTAAGTCCATTTTGATGATATTCGTAGATGGATGGTACATTGCCTAAGCTCAAAGAGACACCCTTAGTTTCAGTTCCAATCAGCAGAGCTAAACATTTAGATGAGAAATGCGGTATGGAATGGAACTGTCATAGCGTGGTATTAGAAATTTCGAGGATAAAATATTTGCTGTAAAGGAAAGTATGGTCACCTCACTAGTCTTCAGTCTTGGCATGGATCTCGTAGCTGCGTTTATAAACAGCAGGTTGAAGTTGTTATGTAGGTTCTACATAGTTGGACCACCCTTTGAGTTTAACTAAAGAATGGTGGATGCTATTTGTTGCTGCCCAATGGAAATCTTGTTTCCAGCTTACTCTTTATTGGGGAGTGTTAGTGTGCAGGTGGAAGCTAAGTGCATTGGTTTTGAATTCCTCCCGCTTTCGAGGAATTCTCAGCTTTTTATTTTATAAATGAAGAGGAAGCTCTAATGAATGATGAGTCACTGTTATTGTTGTTATATATTAATTATTTTATTATGTCTCCAACTTTGAATGTGTTTATTCGCCTAGCTAGAAGAGCATGACATTTTAAACCATCAAAAAGCATTTTAAAATGTGGTAATAATGTAACCTTGTTGATGTTTCTCCTCTCGCGATCCATTAGTCACATACTTGCTAATTATGCTAAACCAAAATATAAAGAAAGAAATAGACTTTGGATGAAATAAAAACCCTGTGGTTTAGGCCATTTTGCTTCCAGAATAGTCAATTGAGGTGGTCTATTTTCAAAAGGCAGAAGAATGGGTGTTCTATTCTTGTGTTGTTGGTTGAGGTCCTTTGATCGATGCCACCCCGAAAAATTATAATCGAGATTGAGCAGTAAGGAGATAAATGTGACGACCGAGTGCCAAGTTATGTATTAAGCATGAGCCGGCTTACAATCGGATGCCCGAAGCCCATTTTTGGAAGTTCTACCCTTACACCTATTCTTCGCAAAAGACTAAATAAACAACCAAGGTCATGCATCCGGTGTTCGGGAAGGCCGAAGCTAACTTTGCCAAATCATCAAATCAACAATTTCCCCCCTAAGAGGAGCCTTTGAAGAACCAAGTCACATGCACCACCTAGGACCGTCCTTTTCCCATAATGAACATGGTGCCAATCACCAAAATTGACGTTCGAGCTCAAAAAAAAGCACCACGGGCACCTTGCCTTTTGAAACCGAGTCCTCTCTTGAGGGGCTATGATGTTACACACCTGACAACCGAAAGCTCCTTTGAGGCCTCCGACACCTCGAGAACCACAAGCGAGCACTAGGATGCTACTCGAGGTGGTAGGCCCTCCTAGGAGCTCCATCCCACTCCGCAACGTTAGGGAGGAACGTGGACGTTCCGAGATTAGCCTGATGCCCAGTGGAAGCGCATTTAGGAAGCCAGAGCCCAAGCTCCCAAATGGGTCCCAAAGCAGACTACACTTTATCAATGACCAATCACACGCGAAATGTTCAACTTTGATTTGTTAGTATAAATATCTCTTCCTTGGTAAGAGGTAGGATCTCATTATTCATATTCATTCTCTCTCTAGAATTTCCTTAAGAAGGTGTGGTTTGGATCTTCTCAAAGTAAATGCTTTCTCTAGCGTTCGAGGCGGATTCCTAGGCACACGCCCAGGTCTCCTGCTACCCTTGTGTAGGCTCCGGGAATTCCAGAGCAAGGATCCTAATCTCCGGCTCCATCCTCCAGGGCCTCAGCTCCCAACTCCGTCCCACAGGATTCTAGATTCGGGACATTTTCGAGACAATTATCTTAACACGTTGACAAGAAGACATACACTCCTAGTGTGCTAATTTGACCTCCGGTCAAAGAGGCGCATCTCTAGCAGTTTTAGTTGATATATTGAAAGACTCATTTAGGAGTTTGGTGATGTGACTGGTGGATGAGAATAAGCATGTAATCTATATACACTGTCGTGGATAAGTCATACCTTGTTTTGGCGTATGCCTGGAGTTCACTTTTCCAAGTTTGCATTGGATGGAGTGATTCGCACTCTGTAGTATTATGTAGTAGCTAGGTGCATCGTTGGAGTATGCTGGTAAACAATCATTTACAGTTTATTAGGATCATATTTGAGTCGTAAGAAATTGTATTGTTGTCTTGGAACTCTTATTTTCTTCATTATGGTTTCTTTACTACCTTATCTGATGAGGTAGAGTTGGTCATTAAAAAGATTGTTTGCCTATTCTTGTTTGACCTGCTATGTTAGACCATAATATGGTCTTTTTCTCTGCGTACCATTAATTTGTTCAACTTGCTCTCTAACATTGAAAACTGATTAGTGTTTTTTCCCCTCCTGACTGGCAGAAAGTGTCTGAATGCATGCATCATTCTGCCGAACTTTTGGCGAGAAGAACATTCAGTGATGCAGAGAATGCTCTTGAATTGATTGCAGAGGCTTTGTTAATTAGCTCGCACTCGGAAAAATTACTTGAAATGAAAGCAGAGGCACTTTTCATGGTTTGTGCTTCATTTTTATGCACTGATTATTATTATTTTTTTTTTTTTGTGCATGCTTGTCTAAACCAAGAACTACTTGATGTTGATAATACACTGTCTCTTTAAACATTTGAAGAAAGCACCAAAAGTTTGGTAGTCAGAATTCTACTGAACTTTTTTTGTCACTAGCAGCTGCGGAAGTATGAAGAGGTGATTCGGCTTTGTGAGCAGACTCTTGATTCTGCTGAGAAGAATGCTCCTTCGTTTGATGCTGAGGCCCCCTCAGATAATATGGATGCTTCTGAAATCTCAGAACACTGTTACTTTAGGCTTTGGCGTTGTCGGATGATTTTCAATTCCTACTTTCATTTAGGGAAGCTGGAGGAGGCTGTTGCTTCACTGGAGAAGCAGGAGGCACATGGATCTATCTCTAAAAGGCAAGTCACTATCTCTGCATATATCATGTTCTCTATTTTTTTATCGTTCATCTTTATATCTTGAGTTTCAACACGTTATTCTTTTGGTGGCTTGTGGTTGCTAATTTTGTTCTATATAGGAATGGAAATAAGATTCTAGAATCATCAATTCCGTTAGCTGCTACTGTTCGTGAGCTCGTACGCCATAAGGTATTGCCATTCTATGTTTTGACATTCTCTATGATGAAAATTATATTACCGATAACTGTGTCAATGATGACATGGGAGTGGTATGGGGATAGCCACATAATATTAAATGTGATCCATTGCATGTTGCATTCGAAGATGTTTGTTCTTCGACAAAGGGTTCAATCTTGCATTACAAGAAGTTTCATTGGAATTAGTATTTTATAGTAAGTTCAGTTCCTAACTCATATGCCATAGTGGTGGTGCCAGATACAGAATCATGAGGGCAAGTGACCCGATCAAAAGTTGTAGATAAAGTTTCTTTTGAGACAAAGGAAACTATTAGATAAAGTTGTAGCATATTGTTACTGCATAAATAAGTGCCCCCAAAATCCTTAAGCATTATTTATATAATTGAAATTTATTTTACATAATTATATAAATAGTATTCTCTATCTCAAAATGAATGTTCATTTTCAGTTTTTACAAAAACTATGAATAAATTAGTTATGATTGAGTTATGTGTTCTGGTGTAACAAGCTCAAATATTTAAGTTTTCTTTCGTTTTTCTAAAGGTGAGGATTTAAATAATAATAGTATAACACCACATTGGTCTCACGAGGTTTCTAAAGGTATACCATTTGCCTATGAAACAACAGCTCCTTTCATTTGTTTAATTCAGCAACTCACGAAAGCTTCTCTAGTCTGAACGGAAAATGGCTTTCTAAAGATGAGGATTGTTTGTTGATTAATGTTTATGCTTCTAGTTGTTTACTGTGGTTTCTCTACTTTCTTCTCTTGGTGCTTTATGATGTTTTTATTTCCCAATGGTTGTGGGTTTGGTGTGTTGATATTCTCTCTTCTTTCAATGGCATTTCTATGCTCCCCTCGGTGTATGTACTGATTTTTATTGATCACTTCTTGGAATTCTTATTAATAAACTACTTTTGTCAATAAAAAAATAACTAATTTATCTAAATAATATAATTGGTAATTAATGCATAACTAACGAACCAGTAGGGAAGTGAACATTAAAAGTCTGGATCTGCCCTTGTCAGCCATCATATGCACTTCTATCCAGCTTGGATATGAAAGAAACTTATACGTGTGGAAATTTCATGTTTGTACAGACATTTGAAAGAGACATTTTAATTTAATCCCAAGCATCTCTGTAAAATATTTACCTAAATAGATATACGGTGAGAAAAGGTCCTTTGGCAATTTGGCCTGATTGTTTCGATCGTTCATGGTAAACTAAACCTAAAAAGGTATAAAGGAAAGAGACATGTTCTATTATCTCTATCTCCATATATTCGATTGAAAATTGGAAAGTTCCGACTTCCTTTTCTTTATAAGCTTATGAAAGATGAAAAACAATAAATTTAACCAAAGTGAAAGCAAGATAGGAGAAGATTTGCAGATCAATTTATGTTGGCATCTTATAGAGTTCCAATCTTATTAAGCATTGGTTTGCAGAATTTTAAATTTGTGTTTCTGAATTGATTATTTTGTAATGGTTTATTTCTTACTAGATCATATATATCATGATGCCCAAATCGTTATTAAAATTGGACACTTTAGTTGGGATTAGTAATTTTTAAATTTTAATACAATGATATAAAAAGAATTTCTCAAAAGTCATTCTTGTAGAAAATGGACATCTATCATCAAATAAAGCTTGTGTCGAATTTAAATCAGAATAGAATATTAAATTTTAATATGTGGTATGAAAGTGCTCCCCAATAAAATTTCTAGCTCCGCTACTGTTACAATGTATTTTCTGTTGGTGTTGCTGTTATAGATGCATTTATTGGATTTGGCTGTAGGCTGCAGGGAATGAAGCCTTCCAAGCAGGAAGGCATGCCGAAGCTATTGAACATTATACAACTGCTTTGTCTTGCAATGTGGAGTCACGCTCTTTTGCAGCAATTTGTTTTGGCAATCGTGCTGCTGCATACCAAGCATCAGGCCAAATTGTTGATGCTATTGCCGATTGCAGTCTAGCTATTGCTCTAGATGGAAATTATCTGAAGGTTTTTCTCTAAACTAATGTTATAGCTCTTGGATATTGTTTTGTTTGATTTTATATATATATATATTTGTAAATATATATTGATAGGTGTGAGATTAAGAAATTGATTATTCTATTTACAATGAGTGAAACCCAATTTATAATACAAAGAGAAATAATCAGGGTCAATCTTGATCTTAAGCTATGGGATTATATAACTCCTAATTTATTGAGATCTACATCAATCACATTTTCTAACACTCCCCTCAAGTTGGAGCATATAGATCTAATCAATGCGAGAGCTTGTATTTATATTATTTAACTTCCAACAGCAGTTCATGGTGGCTGGCAATGGAGATTGGCGAAGAGCACACTCGAGTAGTTCCGTCATGAGAGAAGTGACCACAATGTGTCCATACAATGTGAGTTGACTATCGGGAAGAGGGTCGTTGGAGCATATCTAGAGTCGCTGAGGTGATTGTCGGTGCAGACGCCTACGAAAGAAAAATAAGAGATTAGGGTTTGTTTGAGATGCTCCCTTTCACATGAACTTTTACATGTGGAGCAATTAAAAAGAAAAGAAAAGGAAAACATGAAAGAAGTATTTGTGAGAATATGTGAATACCATGTGAATATTGGGAGAATGTTATGCCCGAGTGAACAACCTAAGGCTGCCGCTTGAATTGCAAAAGCACAGAAGGGACTCTCAAAACTGAGGATCATGTGGCCCTAATTATACCATGTGAGATTGAGAGAAATTGATTAACCTATTCACAACGGGTGAAACTCAATTTCTAAGACAGAATTAATCAGGTCACTAATTTACAGAGATTTACATCAATCACATATTCTAACAGCAAGCAATTACCAGTGCAAGTTCTAGTGACCCTTATTCTTATCTTAATGCATACAAAGAAAGTAGAAAATAATCAAAATATATCTTCTATGCTGGGTATATAATGCATGGTGGCATCTAGGTGTTGTAGTTGAGGAGATGGCAATTGGTCAGATGAATCAACCTCTTTCTTTTAAGTTGGGACTTACATATATTAATCAACCTCGTTCTTTTAAGTTAGCTAAGTTTATAAATTGGATAATAAGGTAACAACAGATGACCATTTTCTGTATACAGCCCTGGGGCCTCAGTCAGATAAAGACATTATCTCGAAAGTTATATATCCAGAATATACTATTACTTAGTACGTTGTCATGTCTTTGACCCTTTTGTCTGCTGTCAGAACCCAGTAATGATTCTAAAAGACTGTACAGAAAATACTATCTATGTTGTTTTATGAGCATTTTTATTTATTTATCTTTGGGTATACTTGTACAGGCAATATCTAGACGAGCCGCTTTGTATGAGACAATTAGAGACTATGGACAAGCAGCTAATGATCTTAGGAGACTTGTGACTCTCCTCAGTAAGCAAGTAGAGGAGAAGCCGAGTCACTCTGGAGCATCTGAAAGATCAGTTAGCTTGGCAAGTGATCTAAGACAAGCTCGTTTGCGACTTTCTGAAACAGAAGAAAAGGCCAGAAAGGAAATCCCCTTGGATATGTATCTTATCTTGTAAGTTCATCTTTCACTTGTGAGTCCAACGCACCTCTTTGTAGATTGTTGTTTGTTGTCTTTAGAAATATATTCTTTGAAGGCCAATTGACATTTTCTTAATACTTCTTCTTCCTTTTTAAATTATTATTATTATTTTTAATTTGCTTGGAACTTCATCAAATCCATATACGAGCATATAGGGCCACTTGATGGAGGAATCAGTTGTCCGTATGTAAAAATTGCAAGTGTTCATTATATTAGATTCAGAAATAAGACCTATCCCAACCAACTTTACCCCTCTACAGATTGGTGGCTTCATGCTGGCATGTTGTCTAGCAGCTTTTGATCTTTTGACCTTATGTATAGCATATGAATAGTTCCATCTAATGTCCTTCAAATCTTGATATTTACATTTCTTTGCGTGCTCATATATCAGATAATATATTAATAAACAAACTGCATATATAATTACTATTTATAGTTAGTTTTTATTTATGGTGATGTGGAAGGATTGTAATTGAATAATTTTGAACATATCAGGCCTTTTTTTTATCAGCAAGCGTACAAACACTGAGGCTTGAAACTGAGACCTCGAGGGACTAAGTGAAATCAACCACTTGCCCCCTCTCAAGGGACCATGTGAACATATTAGGCCTTGATATTTCTAAGTGTCTTATATATTTGCTCTCATCAGCCTCTAGCCCTCTATTATGCTAAGATGTTTATTTATTTTGTATATAGCTACATTGATTAATTGTGGTATTGATGAATTATCATCTGGAGTCTCACTGGCTAATGCATGTCTGTTTGAATGCTTTTTGTTCTTAGAGATTCATGTGGAACTTTCTAATAAAATTCTTCTTTTAAACTTCTTAAAATATTCTTATGTCTTGTATGATTTGGTATTCCAAGCCATACTTGTCATTTTCTGAATTTAATTTATATTTTTCCAATGTGGGACACTTTATCACTCCAACAATATGTATCATACTTTTATCGTCTTTTGGTTCCTACTTGCCATTTTTTATTTTTTATTTATTTATACACTCTCCTTATCGTTCTATCAACTTACTCTTTGGCATTCTCAAATATTTGATGTTTAATTCTCATTATTGAGCTTTTGCTGATATATCATGTCATTTTCTTGCTGTTATTTCTTCCGTGTCATCCTAATGAGATTTATTTGTATTGTTCAAGGAGTATTGTATCTTTATCTTATTTAGAGTTGTATTTTGTAATTGAATGGTTTTTCGAGTTATTTTATTCCTGTTGTATTCATGTGACATGCTACTTGTGGTACTTGTAGCAGAAACTTTTATTATAGTTTTTTTCTTCATGATTATTGACTGAATGCGGTATAATTGCTTCCGATTACGATGGCAGGGGAGTTGAACCATCCGTTTCAGCACCAGAAATTAAGAAGGCATATAGAAAAGCTGCACTTAGACATCATCCTGACAAGGTATTTAGCTTCTGCTGCTTTATTCATGTGCTTTCTGCTTTAAACTTTAACAAT
>JAYMSZ010002493.1:0-11928 GCA_036897665.1 Pelargonium citronellum
GGTAGATATTATATGATGTTCTTATCATGTACTCCTTGTACTACTTCAAAAAAAAAAAGCTAAACATCAACAATGCTTAAACACTTTACCTGCGTGTCTCTATCACACGATTTCAAACTGATGCCTAATCTTTTTGCTATTCTTCTCAGTTGCTCTCTAACTTCAATCACTTTTTTCTACATACCATAAAACTTATTCACATAAACAATGCTGTTCACAAAGAAGCTTACGAAAATTATAGTGAAAACAAGCCATTTCTTAATATTGTATAAAGCATATACACACCATGGCATGGTAGTTTATGAAGTTCCTATGGCACCATTGTGAGGATTTACCGGACTGAATAAATCCTTTGTAAACATTTAGAAAAGTCACATGATCGCCCTGTCAAAATTTGTAAAATTTATGAGTAACAGCAAAAATACATGAATACCAGAAAAAAAAAAAGTACAAGAGTATAAAAAATTGGAGGAGCAGTCATCTTGGAAATGGTTCAGTACCTATAGTTCAGATCAATCAGGAACTGGAAAGGCTATTCTTAATTGCTAGGCCTGCATATGAATGAAGCCAAGAGCGGTGTTGCTAATTCTAGTTTAATTTATATTGTTCCTTCACTGGAAGCTGCTTATAGCTTTGGTTTTGTCTCAAGTTTCCCCCATTTTAAGAGATAAAGGTATGTCCACAATTCCCAAGGATTTGCTGGAAAGGTCAGTTAAGTTTCACATTATGAGTAGATTCTATTTTGTTTATATTCCAAATTAGGAGTCTTCATGTTTCAAAATATATATATACATGAGTCTTAAGCTTGGCATGTCTTGGATCCAGCACAAGCCTGCTAGAGTAATGGAATTATTCCAATTGAATGTGTGAAGTCGAGAGAAAATTATTCATTCTGGTGAAACCCAATTTATAGTAGAAATAAAGTCAATCAAAGATCCTAAGAATCGGTTCAATCTAAATAAAACAAGATCCCTACAAATGTGGGAAAGCAATCTTCTATCTCCTGATTTCCAGCCACTCCAACACTTTCCCCTCAATCTCAATGAAAGATGGCTAAAGAATGGATCATTGCAGTTAACTTGACGTGATGTTGATGAGATAGTTTTGCTGATGTGACAATGTGTGACCTCATGACTCAGACTAGGTTTAAGTAGTAAATTGGTTGGATGGGAGGTTCAAGCTTGGAGCTTATGATATCTACACTCCAGATTGAGGGTGAGTGTTAGAGTTAGTTGTATAAAACAGGAAACTATTATAGATTAGGAAAGTTTGAATAAGAAAGTCTGATTCTTTAGGTATCCTTAGTTGATCCTAAATTGCTCTCTTGTGTACTATAAATAGGAGTGAGGAGTGTTCCCATTGTGAATAAACACACAATTATATAAAATCTCACGAAGGTATATCAATTTTGACTTCTCACTTATAGAAGAATTCAATATGGAAAAAGCTTTGATGCATAAAAGATGTAGCAAATAAGGGCTGCCTTCATAAAAGTAGGCAGACAGAGTAAAAGTTCAGATCAGAAACCTCAGCAGCAGCAAATCTCAACTTGGCTTCATCCAGTTCCCTTTGTGCTCCCCTACTAGAAACCCAGATAGACTGTAAGAAAACACATAAACTTTTATTATTAAGCTGGAAAGTGGAAACTTTTAATTCTTGTCGCTAGTGTACTGATAGCCCTCCATGATATTCGTCAGTATGGCTTCCTAAAATTAACAATCTGAATGTTTGCCAAGATACTTTTGACTTAGTCACTAGGCATTAGCAAATATGGCCAAAAAATTTAAACAGAAGGTACAAGCAAACAAATTTACCTGGATGGAGAGAACGGCGGCAATAGTAATTATCTCCTCAGAACACCCAAGTTGATCTGAAGATAAGATCATTTTCGAGATCAATGGATCCTGCGAACATTTAAGCATAACAGAAATTAAAATTTTCAATATCATATTCTACATTATAAAAGCGCAGAAGCGCTAGAGCTCAAACCTCTTTCAACCAAACCTAATAAAACTAATAATACTCTGAAGAATGAGCACGTACCAAAATATCTAACAGAATAAACAGGAACTGAGTAAATATCATAAGTTGATGGATTGGAAGGCCACAAAGCTAACATTATTGTTACTCCAACTTTCTTAACCGAGATATTTTACAAAGCAGGACAAAGTTAACAAATAAAATAAATTGTGCAGACAAAAAAATGATAAAAGTATAGCAGCATAGGGGACAATATTTCATGATATATTTCCTAAATAAGAATGACAGACAAATATAAGTAAATAATACATCTCCATTCTTAGACCCTCCCAAATAAAATAAATAGAAAATTGAAGAAAATAAAACCTTTCTTTCTGTAATAGAGTATGACACAAAAAGATTATATAAAATGCAACTATAATCAAATTCTGGAAGCACTAGAGAGATGCATGTGGGGAAAAAGATGAAAAAACAAAAGACTATATATTAAGAACAGATAGGACAGAAATTTTTTGGGTTATCATATAAAATGCTAAGCAACAACATTTGCCAAAACATGGAAGCAATATATCTTAACAAGCCTCATCTGCACATGATACGGCAAAATGTAGCATTGAAGTTCTATTTGGCCTAGATATTGTGATAGGGCTAAATAGATTTCTTAGGCTTCACTACCCGAAAAGATTTTTTATATGGTAGGGGAAAATGCATACCATGCTTACAGTTCAAATCTATCTTCACACCAATTCTCAGCAGTACAAAAAGAATGAAGAAAACATACCAAAGGAATCTCTGCCACTTGAAATCCAACAGGTGAAGTAAGTTTGGCATCATCATCAAGGACGCCAAGTGAATAAAGTATTTCAAGAGCTCGAATCATTGCTTCAGGAGATGGGGAAGCCGGCCAATCAAATCCCAATATATTATCAATACCTAAGGCCTTTAACTGAAAGATTGAACCACAAGAATCAGCACCCATAGTTATGAACTGATCTCGCTTACACACACCCAAAATATAATGTTCAATGTAACGTGCAAGGCACTGCACACCTGAATAACACATGATACAAGGTTTGATCTTTGCATTTCTGGAATCCCCTCAGCCGACATTTCATTGACAAAATAATCTTCTGTATATAACCTGGTCGCAATCATGAAGGAAAAGTCAATTAACCTTTAAAAAATTCAATGATGCTGAAGACTAATAGTCTTACACATATGTTTAAACAAAAACAAAAACAAAAATAGTCTTACATGCATCAAGTACCCTAACATCATAAGTTTGGGGGGCACATCTGATGGTAACAGAGGAGAAGCTAAAACAAGCAACTAATTTCAACAACTTTGTAACCCAACTCTTAATCATTAAGCATTCTCCCATAGAAGCAGGGAATAACCTACTTTTTTTTTAATCACTGCAAGCCTAATTGTGTACGTTCTCTCGATAATCTGTATGAGCAGCATAGGCACTTTTTCATTACAGGCATGTATGTAATTTAAGAAAAAACATATTGAACAATATTTTTTAGAGGTGGCTTGGTTGTTGGTTGTAGTTTCTGAACAATTGTCCTATATGAGACTCAAAACATGACAATTCCAATGAAGATTCATCAATTACGACCCAATAGATGTTAGTCCATATTCTGTGTATGAAGTGTCTATAAGCTAGGACTTGGAATAGGGTTATAGGAAATAGGAAATGCTTCTTGTCCTTGGAGATAGGAGAAGCTCCTAGGTGGAGTAAACTTGGCTAAGTGTTTGGTGAGACCTCTGTAGGATTTGGAAGCATCCTAAGAGAGGAAAATAGGGCTTGGAGTTGGATCCTGGGAGCAAGAAGGAGCTCCCAGTTGATGGAAATTTGTTTAAGTGTAGAAATCGACCACGGTGAAAAGCTGATATGTCGGAAAATAATTTGAAGAGGTAACATGGTGAAGAGTTGAAGGGTAACGAGGGGAATGTACACAACACGAAACAGCAATCGAAAAGGATCCCAAAACTAGTCAAAATTGTCCCAAAAATTTCCAAAATAGCTAGGACGCAAGAGAAAAAAGGAAGAGAGGTAGGACTCATGTCACACCACAGCTTGTCCTCACAACGGGCGTGGCTGGGACTCGCACTTACGTCAGCAAGATCTCTTTCCACGGGCTAGGGCTCAGCCCCACGGCCGTGGGCCATGCTCAATATGCAATCTGTTGGAGGCCAAATCAAGTTGAGAATACACGTGTCGACTTGTCAGTAACTGAAATACTTATGAAATTTTATGCATCATCAAGCACCTATAAGGAATTCAAATAAAACCCCTAAGCCAAAAAAAAAGGCGAATAAACAAATGTAGTTTATACAGTCACAAACATATATGTAAAAAATAAACAGCAAATTCATATTGAACTGCAAACTTTATCAAATTAAAACTATCTATATATTTTTTTAAAAATTGTCAAATGGAAACAAGAGAATTAACAATCCATTGCATAGACACAGGTAGGGGACACAACACAACATGGGATTTTTATAAAATCATAGACACGACACGCGCAAAATACGCTCAATAATAATAAATGATAATATATGTTTTTTTATATTAGTGCATATATTTTATATAAAGTCATACTTTGTAAACAGTCTAAAACACTCTATGAAGACATCATTACAAATTTAGAATAAAAAATATAATTTACTTTGTTATTAAATTTGCTTTTTATCATGTTCATCATTGTATTTTAGAGTGTTTAACACGTTCATTCAATTCAAAAATGGAGGGACGCATAAGGTGTTGGACACGTGCCAGCTTAAAAAAATATTAAAAAATTGGTGGTACATAAAATAAGTGCCTGACTCTTCTCTGATGAATTCCGAGTGACCAAGTGTCGGATACGTATCGGACACTATTACATTGAGAAGATGAGTATTTGTGCATCTTAATGTCACTTGTGTTCAATAATAGATTGTAGACTGACGTTTGATTAAAGATTAGATTCTTCCACGGATAGTGACAAGGAGTCAAGGAGACCTAACTGCATTCCAAAATCAATAGCAAGCTATACGGAAATTTGGCAAATGTTTTACGACCATAATTTGTAACTTATAAAGTAATACTAACTTCTTCCAACATATTTGTCCTGTTTTGACTTTTTTGAAGTAGTTCTCACTCCACCAAAATAAATAATAAGTAAATAATTGTTCAGTTAGGGCACTTTTTGGTCAATTGATTTCAAGATTGACCACTTATTATTTGAAAATATACTGACCTAAAAATGAAATGATTTCTATGAAGTTGTAGATAAAATATTTAAGTAAGACTTGATGAACCCCTTGATTAGTTCTTTGAGCATGATGATACTAAATATTTCAAGCCCTAGAACAATATAAAAGTATTAATAGCAATATAATTATGAATAACACTTCATGCAGCTAGAAAGATGAAGAATGCCATGGGCAGATATTGCATGAAAGGTACATACCTATAACACTTTCCTGGACGTACTCTTCCTGCCCTACCAGCCCTTTGTCTTGCAGATGCCTTAGATATTGGTGCCACAACAAGATTTTCAATATCTGATATCTGAAGGGGAGTTAAAAACATAAAATAAGAAAAATACCCATGTTTCATAGCTTTTAGCATTACTATGCTATTGAACGGAATAAATACATTAAAGTATCGACCGCAAAATGCTCCGATGCTTTAGCTTGTTCAACAAATAAAATCTTCCACCTAATTAATTGTATCCAAACTAGAAGTTTCACAATGGTAGCATTTACTAAGAATTGAAACATTATGTTGATCCAATTATATGGCCATTTTAGATATCTACTTGTCATCTAGATTATAATTTCATTTGAAGAAAGGTTAAGGATATATTTTGGAGTCAGGAATAAATTTATGCTAGATCTTAAACATTTAAAACTATAAAAAAAAAATTAAAAAAAAACATACTGGATTGTAGAATCGTTGTTTTGAGAACCCACTGTCAATAACATAAACAATGCCCTGCATAATAGGAAAAGGGTAGATGATCAATTGCTTCATACTTGCCAGAAATTAAGTTCCAAAATCTTTAACTAATATACAGAGACAATACCTCCAAAGTTAATGATGTTTCTGCTATATTTGTCGATATCACTACTTTCCTCTTCCCTCTTGGAGTGGGAGAAAAAATCAGCTCCTATTAATAAAGTAGAACGAATATGCAGCCCAATATACAATGGGCTAAGAGTAAGACTTCACAAATATTAGGTACATAGAGAAAGATTAAACTTGATACATTACTAACCTGGTCTGAACGTGGAAGTCCTGAGTAGAGAGGCAAAATGATCAATCCTGGAAATAAATTAGCCTATAAGAAATCTTATAATGTAGTGCATTCCTCAAAGCAAATGCCTTAGGAAGATACAAGTCATCATGTCATTCACTACAATCAACATAGAATAAGCAAAGGGCGGTATGGAACTGCCTGATTTTTGATAATTTATGGGGGATTCGTGTAATCAGCAACCATAAAGACTCTCATATCCAGACAAGTGACCTATACCTTGATCCGAAAACAGAACTAAAGATGTACCATGGGACCAAATGTTATTGAGAGTGAATGTATACAAGTGTAGTTTTTATATGAAGTGAATATTTATCATGGACATTTATACAATGGTTGTGCTTATATCTCCATCAAGTGCAACTACTTTGAATTAGAAATACAATGCAAGAATCAATAAGTCGGACCCTTCAATTCATAGATGTGGATCTCAGACTGATGAATAGAGATATTCCCGCAACTTACAAAGAAGAAGGGAGTGATTTAGACAAAAATGGGAGTAACTTACACTAAAAGAGAGGTAACTTGGACAAAAAGAGAGAATACTAAAAGCTCTTTTTTCTTTATCTTTTAACTTCTTATCAATATCCAATGTTGGGCTGCCCCTTTTTTAATAATATCCAAATTATTAGTACCTGAAGAGTGCCTTCTATTGTTCTGAGATTCATCTGTAAGCAACCTAACAGCAGCATCAATATCATCTTGACCAGTAAGGAATACCAGAATATCACCCATGGGCTCCTATGAAGCAAAGACAATAATTATACATTAAAAAAATGATAGCCAACACTATGTTTAAATTCTTTAAAAAAAATGAAGCAGTATATGGAGATTTCATAAAGAAAACAATACAGCAACAGCAACAACCAAGTCAATTCCCCTTCAGGATCCTCTGTTCATGCTCTCCTCCTCCACTCCATCCTATACAGTGTTGTCTCTGCTTACTACTTCTTTTCAAATCATGTTAACTTCGGTTTACCTCTTCCCCTATAAGTTCTCCTAACTAAATTCTCTCGCCTTTCCTTGCAGTTACAGGGTCACTAATATTCTTATATTGCACATGTCCAAACCACCTTAAACAGTTTCCCTTGTCTTATCTTCAACTGAAACTACGCTAACTCTAGACATGATAGCCTCGCTCCTAGTCTTGCATTACTATCATTCCACCTACACATTCTTGTCTCTACTAATCTCATCAGGCTTTGCAGCCTCTTTGAAGCCCAACATTCAACACTATTGAGCCTTGTTGGTCGTACAGCTAACGGACAACTTTTCTTTCAACTTAAGGACAGTATTTAGTCACAAACAACTTTCAAAGTCCTTCACCTTAACCACCAATAATTCTATAGCTGATATTCTCTTCAATCTCTCTACCTTTCTCAATAACATACCCAAAGAATCTATAGTGATCACTTTTGGTAATTTTCTTATCTTCTAGGATAACTGAACCATTGTCTGCTTCCTGTTCGTGCTAAAAAGTACAAGTCATTTATAATAATTAGATGGAGAAATATATAATTTAGTCCATGCACCATCTCATTTATCCAATTTAGTCCCTGAATTTTCATTTGTTCCAAAAAATAAAAAGAAGACCAGAGCTCTTATAGTGTTCCAACTAAATACAAAATTGTTCCAATTTACTTTGTAATGCTAAAATTACAAATATAAGCCATTAATTCTAACTAACTCCATTAAGTTCATATTTTTAAAGATAAAAATTGTGGTTTCAAAAGATAAGTTTAATCAACTGTAGTATATAGTGTTATTATTGTTGTTCTCAGAAACTTTGTATTTGATGGGAAAAAAAACATGTTGAGTTTAACTTCTCATAACAAAGCTTAAGACGACTTGACTGATACTTCCATCTAGAACTTTAGAACAAAGTTTTGGGTAGAAAGCTTCTTTTTTATGACAGAGAGTGCCAGGGCAGCCATGATCGTCTAACATGCCAAAGAAGTGGTATTTATTTTGATTGCAAAACGAAGCCGAGTGAACCAAAAGGCGTGTTCCATGTCTCTCCTCTCCTTGCAGATGGAGGCCATCCTGAACTTGGGGAGATATTGCGCAACTTCTTCCTCCTCCGTCAGGGCAGAGCAACTTTTACCAGCGCCTTAAATTTAATCTCAACCTCATTTCCTCTTTGTTCTAATGTTCGGCAGTTGGAAACTGCGATTTGGATCATATTAGGGTTAGTATGAAAGTGGATGGTGGCGTTGAGTTGACAATGGCCAACGGAAGGGGGTGGTCGGTGGTAACCATGATGAAAACGGATGAGTTGATAGCATATTTTGCTAATCAAGATTAAGTTTTGGACAAAATTGCCCATTTACGTTATTTAATAAAAAATTATATATCGTATTTGTTATGTTATATATAAGACATTATCAACCACCACCAATTTTTAACATTCAAAAAACATTACCTTGACGTGTCAGTTAGATTTAATGATTTCCGTTAGTAATTTAAAACGTAGGAACTAAATTGGAACGTTTTTAGACATATCTTGGACTAAATTGGAACAATGTAAATCTTTGGTCTATTTAGAAACAGCTGAAAGTTCAAGGACTATATCTGGAATATACAAGATAGGACGAGGACTAATTTGAACCTTCATCCTTATTAGAAGAAATTGATTGTCGTACATATACGCCATCATAGACATATTATGACATGAGTAGGAATCTTGTTTAAGTCTACATATATGGTAAAACCTAGGAGAAAATTTCTAATGAAGAAGAAACAACATGGTTTTTTTACTTTTTTTACCGTCTAAATTTTGACACCCATGATAACAATTTACCTTTTGTCTCTATAAACTGCTGAGTTTCATGTTGTCACCTCATATCCATAAATTACATTAAGCAAATTGGAACGTAAAGTTACAAATGCTCAAAACAAGATCTAAGCAGATACATTTCATAAAACTTGTAAAACAAATCTGATATTTGTTTGCCTATATGTTTGCATACACTTGTTTAACACAAACAATTGTAACTACTAGCAACAATGGAAAAGCATAAGATTTATAACTCCTTAAGGGCAGATAAATAGATAATAGAAAACTATTATCATCACCAAGGTACCTGGTCATTTATCAGCAACACTGTTGACACAACAGACTGAATGTAGTCTGAGACAGGCTCCTCAAGATAAAGAACTTGAACATTAAACCCTCTACCCTGAAAGTTAAGCACAAAATAAAGATAACTCATCATATCACACATATTTGACATTCTAACACATGCAGAGAGAAAGAGAGAGAGAGAGAGTCTGAAGTGTAAGATTTATATAAGCTTTCGTACCTCAACAGATAGGATTGCAGGCTCCATCTTTGGCCCAGGCACCTCGCCTTCTAGTCCACGACGCCTCTTGCTATGTTACAATAAATGAAAATTGATTTAATATTCAAAGTCGGATATTTATAGAAGAAAACCAATTAAAAATCAACCTGTTGGTAAAAATAAATAGAGAAAAAAGTTAATCACTATGTAAAACAGATTTTAATTCAAATTCTTAAATTTATTCTTTTCATAATCATTCGTTGTTTTATTACATCCTCCTAAACATGGTATGCTTGAATGTGAGAGGGAGTAGTATCTCATAAAAAAAAATCTCTACTCTCTTTCTTTCTTTTCTTTTATTTTCACTCTAGTTATTGAAGATGACATTCACCTTTGTGACACTAGCAAATCTATGGAAGAAACGTAGAAGGAAAGGAGTGTTAGGCTCTTAGCACCACCATAGAGTCTTTTCCCGTAACAGCCAGCTGATTTTTTTAGAGCTGTCAAAGCATAGATAATCAGTTTATATCCCATGATATAAGGGATTTAGTTAGTCAGCAGTTTTACACAGTTTCAGTCGGTTTTGGGACAGATTTCAGACAACAGTTTTTTTTGTTTTTTCAGTTTTTTACGTTGAATTTGTTTTTCTTTTATAAACTTGTATATAAGGATGTGCATTATCAATTTACACGAATGAAAAACATTTAGAACTTTTTTTTCATCTTCTATTCTGAACATGGTATCTGAGTGGGTTTAGGACACGTAGCGGATTATCGTGTGCATGTGGCAGATGCAGATGTTCATGGTGGCAAGCATCTCCTGAGCAATCTTTGGGAAGAAAAATGGGGTCAAGTGTCGATGTGGCAATAGATGGGGGAGTTCGGTGAAGACATGCGTCGAGAGCAAATTGATATGTGCTATGTTGGGCGAGCGTCGTATTGGGTTGATAATGTGTGCCTTAGAAGAAGGTCTAAGGGGGCAGATAACGGTCATGCACAAGGTGTGCACCCTGAGGGGATAAGGTTTGGCTTGGATACGCTAATTTTGCTGCCAACAGCGAAGGGAGTGAAGATTCAATTCTAAAGCACATTGGTTTCATGCTCCAGCTTGAGAGGAATGTGAAGATTCAATTCCAAGTTTAGTAGAATTAGAAAAGGTGTTTGTGAAATTAGAAAATATTTTGTATTTAGGAAAGTTTAGTTTAATTTTCTAGTCTAGCTTATTTCCTATTTTTAGTCTAAATCTCCTATATAAAGGATTCTCTCTGGTACTAGTTATCACAAGCAATTCACATCAATAACATAAATTTAATATCCTGCATATGCATGAGGCTTCCCCTAATATAAAAAATAAACAAACGTGCAAAAAATGAAGTCGAAGTGCATGTTTGGTATGTCCATGCATTTTCAAAGGTACCGTTCACATAATTATTTTCATGCCAAAAATTATTGGACCAAATGTTAGACGGACATGAAAATTCTAGTTTTGCACCAGAATATATAAGTAAAATACTGAGAAGGAATAATAAATGATATGAATAACAAACAGAATCCAAATTCAATCCAATGCTATGGAGAAAACCTGGTCCGAAAGAACGCAGATATCGATTTTGCTTCAATTGTAGCAGAAGAAATAACCAGTCGCAGCTCAGGTCGACGCCGTTGGATCTAGAATTCCAGTAATTAACAAGAAATATATAATACACCAAAAAAGTTTAGATAAGCTTCTTGATTCCGTAACCATCACTAATATAGTTTTGGTATGTGAAAGTGAAACTGATACCTTTTTCAGAAGACCAAGTAGAATGTCAGTAGAAATTGACCTTTCATGAGCCTCATCAACCATTATGACACTGCAGAGTAAAAAGAGGTTAGAACTATATTACACATTTACATTAATATAAAATAGGAATAAAACAAGGTTTTCCGATAAGAAGTAACTTTGAAGAGCCTCATCAACTAATATAACTATATGTTGTACTTCCAACACCAGATATCTGTTTATATTACAAAAGATAAAGCAGCACAGAAGAGCACAACCGAAAATGACGAGCAGTAAATTAAAATATTCTTTTATTAATTTATTTAGGTAATTTTTATGTTTAAATTTCTAATTTTTTAAGTGCATCTCATTTCATTGAGACCCACACCTCACGTGTGGCCTGCGTTTTGGCTCCAGAAGACCCTAGTGCCTTATATGTGCCTCGTGCCTTTTAAAATACTGCTCTAAACTGGCTTTTCTGGTTTAAACCATGGTAACCTTTTGCACTTTGTTCATATTCTTTAGCTTTCTTGGCTTCGTTTTTTTTTTTTTAATTTACATTTTGGGGTGGGAGAAGACCTAACAGCATAGTAATT
>JAYMSZ010002494.1:0-11927 GCA_036897665.1 Pelargonium citronellum
CCCAACATGTCCCAAATTCCTAGGAATTCAATTAAAATTTCTTAAACGAACGCTAATTGTTTTTAAGCGTAAAATGATCATGAGTTTTTAAATAAATAAATACATATAGCTAATTTTATTTTTTATAAATAAATAAATAAATAATTTGGGCCTTCAAATTCCAAAAAAAAATTATTTGGGCCTTCACATCATATCATTCATATAACAAACTTGAACTAAGCCCAGCCCAATCATAACCAATAATTTCCACAGTTCAGGCCATTAATATCATCTACTTATATACTAACCAATAATTTGGAGAAGGATTAGGGATGATTATGGTTGCATATTGGGGAAGATGAAGGGTATTTGGGGTAGTGTAAATTTTAATGGTCATGTGTGATGCACATGCATTGATGTCGTGACGTCTAGAGCTGACTCGATAAAGTAATGCAGCATCTCATCTTGACGTGAAAGTTATGAAATCTGTTACACGAAGTCCCATTATGAAATTAAAGAAAATTATCAAGTCCATTGTTCTACCCTAAATAAATACCGCTCTAAAATCGAGATAAGTTGGAGAATCTCAACTATTTAACCACATATTTTGACGAAATTCTAATTAATCTTAAATATGATAAAAAGAAATAGTTAATTTTTGTTTTAATTTTTGTTTTTTTAGAACCGTACTTATAAACAAGTACACATTTACGGTTCAACTTACGCACAAATATTTTATAAATTATTATATAATTATGAACTCATTCAAGCCCTAAGAATATCTAAAAAGTATATATTTTAGCCACCATTTATAAGTAAAAAACAAAAGTGAACAAAAATGGTCTACAATATGGATGAACTCAATCATTTGTGCATTGCAGGCTTTGCAACATACATCCTCCACAACTCTAACCTTCAACAAGAATGGTCTCTTTCCAGCAACACCGTAAGAGCTCATTTGCATAAATTTATCGAATATCGTCTGTCTCACTTCTTTTTCAAACTATTGCAATAGTATTTCCTTTAAATTATAAGTAAGTAATTTTTTGTCGGTGACCATAAAATTTCTTTTGTTTACGTCTATGTATTGATCTAGTTACCTATGTTTTTATGATCATACCTTGATTTATTTTCATTTCTTAAATAATTAACAATACTTGTATTTTTTTCATTTGAAATAATAATAAATTAAATACCTTAAAAAACACACATAATTAATTAATTAATACTATAACAATTATACCATTTGTCTTCTTGTTCCTCTTCTGCTCGAACACTAGCTCTTCAATGGAAGCTTCACCTTTCACTCCAAAGCGTCCACTCGATCCTCCAACTCCCACCGGCGATTCTTCCTCCGCCAAGCGCCGCCGCCACTACCAGCCGCCGCCGCCTCCCGACGCTGCCGCCTTCCCAAATCCCTATCCCAAACCCTACGAAACCGTCTTCCGTATCCTCTGCCCCGCCGCGAAAATCGGAGCCCTAATCGGCAAGGGAGCCTCCATAATCCGCCATATCTGCGACATCACCGGAGTTAGGATCCGAATCCTCGACGACCCCGTCCCGTCCCCCTCCGACGAGCGCGTGATTCTCGTCCTCGGCGATTCCGGCAACAAGCACGACGACGCCGATTCAGCTCATCTGAGCAGCAGCGAAGTCAATGCGACTCCGAATTCGAACACTCCGGAGGGCGAGGATGGATCGCCTGCGCAGCATGCGCTGGTTAGGGTTTTTGATCGGATGGTGAGGCTGGAGGAGGACAAGGACGGGAATTACGGGACGAATTGCGGTAATAGTGACGATGCGACGATCAAGGGATCGGTGTGTTGTAGGCTTCTGGCTCCGAGTAATCAAGTAGGGTGTGTGCTTGGGAGAGGAGGGAAGATTGTGGAGAAGATTAGGCAGGAGAGTGGAGCACAGATTAGGGTTTTGCCAAGAGATCAAATTCCTCCATGTGCTTTTCATGGAGATGAGTTGATTCAGGTAGTGTATCTCACAACCAGCTCTAGCTTACAAAATTATGTCGAATTCGTGTTATCCTAGATGTTAAATATGTGTTATATGGGCTATGACAAACACAATAGATTCTATAACTGTGCTTATATATCAAACACAAACAAGCTTGTTACTTGTTCATGTTCATGACTTCATGTTGGCTGTAGCTCAAATGAGAGCTAAGTAAGTTGCAGTTCATGCTGCTTCCACTCTCTTACCTTTTAGGTGCAATAGATATGGACGATAGGTGTTGACTGTTGTGTTAGAGGTTAAATATGTGAGATATGGGCTGACACAAACACGGCACATTAAATAATCATGATCAGATAATAAACACAGACCCGTGTGTTGTGTTCGTGTCGGCTTTGCCTCAAATGAGAGATATGTAAGTTGCAGAATGCAGACTTTCAGTTGATGCTGCTCCCACTCCTACAGGGTGGGGCTGCGAGTGAGAAATATGATATAAGATTAAAGCAAATTAGAGAGATAGACACATAAGAGAAGATTTTAAGTGATTAGTCTAATCTATTATTTAAAAGTATTTAATTACCATTTTAACATTAATCCTCTTAAAGTGTTGTTATGGTACAACAAGAACATGACACGATTATTCATTGTGTTGGGTTCTCCAATCGAACACAACAGGATTACAAATATGTTGAGCTTAAACACACTTAAATCTTGTTGTGATTGTGTATCAGGTCATGTGTCGTGTCCCTCTACCGTAAGTTAGTCTTTTACAATCTACTGGTACTTGCACATCTTTACATGAAGTTGTAGTTTATGACAAATGTATTTTTATGTGAAATTGTGATGTTGTGATTCAAAGTCTAGCATTTATGTGAGTGTAAAATGTAGATCACTATTAAGTAGTGAAGAACAAGTTGTTCAGAGGAAAAGGTGTTCGTGAAAGAGAATAGTGGTTCGACACAGAGGCATCAAATATAGTATGGTTGTTTAGGAAAATTGTTAGAAAAAAGGTTTCCTATAATGTTTTCGAATTTTGTCTTCGCAAGATCATATTGTTGATCTTAAAATTAACAGAGTTATCAATCATGTGCAAGGAATTATAGGGCTTATTAGAATCCTTTGACGTTGATGAATGACATTATGCAAAAAGGATAAAGCCTAACTAACCATATTAAGTGTTTTTGCTTGAATCACTCCCATATATTTTTAGGATGACTGTATAATGGTGGTCTGTAATGCAGATATCAGGAAATTTTTCGGCTGTAAAGAAAGCACTTGTGTCTGTTTCAAGTTGTCTTCAGGAGAATCCTAGGGCTGATGCAGCTAACTTTGGTTCTGCCAAATCAGTGCACCATGGAAATGGTATGCATGCGCAAGGGGATCCGTATCCTCAACGGATCCATCCATCTGGCCCGCATAGTGCGGATTATCATTGGAATCTAGGGCATGAGAATATGGGCCCCAATCACAGAATGGTTATGGAAGAAGAGGTCGTATTCAAGCTGTTATGTCAAGTAGACAAAGTTGGTAGTCTGATCGGGAAAGGTGGTTCTATAATTCGAGCTTTGCAGAGTGAAACTGGTGCAGCTATTAAGATTGCTGATGCTGCACCCGATTCAGATGAGCGGGTGGTTGTTATTTCTGCACGAGAGGCAAGTGAACTAGCTTGTCTTTGAGTTTTTGCTTATTTTGTAGACAGATTTTTTGATTTGTTTATTTTCCATGCACATACCTTGGAGATGAAGCTCCAATTTTGGAGTCACGTGCATGTAAAATTGCGTACCATTGATGGCTGCCCTTCCTAACAGTCAAATTTGTCATTGTTTTTGTGAAATTTATAAGAACTTTTGTCCTTCAGCGGAATGCATTAAACTAAAACTTACGGAATAGAATAGGGAAGAGAAGAGAAAAGGAACCTAACACAGGGTTGTCAAATTCATCTAACAGGACTGTTTCTGTATAATTTGATTATTTGTTCAGACCTGTAATATTTATCTTGTTTATTTCTGAGGATTGGGAATGTACTGAGGCTGGTCTTTGAAGATTGGGGATGTAAATAAATTGCAGCTTTTGGCGAGTAGATCGATTAGGATTGTATCAATCATCTTATGGATTACTTTCAGATATGCTCTCTTCATGGGCCATTTACCACTTACTTTAATAGACCAGACAAATTGGAGAAGAATCCTTCACCATAAGGATGCTATGGGAAAGCTATTATCGATGTATTATGAATGATCACATCGCTGTATCTTCTTTGCATTCATAATGTTTCTGAGGTTTTCTATTTTAAAACTTATATGTATTGACTTATTACAGAATGTGGAGCAAAGACACTCTCCTGCTCAGGATGCAGTTATTCGTGTACATTGTAGAATTGCAGAGATTGGATTTGAATCTGGATCTGCCATTGTCGCCAGGCTTCTTGTACATCCACAGCAAATAGGCCGTTTATTGGGAAAAGGAGGTTTCATCATTAATGAAATGAGAAGAGCTACTGGCGCGAGTATACGCATTTTTTCGAAAGAACAGGCTCATAAGTGTGGTTTCCATGGTGAAGAAGTTGTACAGGTATATATAGTTTCTCACCTAAGTTTTATAGTCTTGGAGGCTGTAGTTCTTTTACTTGTGAAGTCTTCAATCACCTTACTTTTCCCAAGTGTCTGTTTATGATACTATAATATTAAAATCTGTGCAGATTTGTCATTTGAGTATGATATGAAATTTTGCTAGTTCTAAATACTTGATAAAAAATTGTTAGCCCAAGAGAACATTTTGCAGGTGACATACATAGATCAGCATCTTGAATAGAACCATTTGAAAATGTATTATCATTAAGCAGGGTAGAAACAGTTTTAAGAATTTAAAATGCCTTTCTTGAAATTCAATTATAATGAGTATCGATTTTGTATCGCCGCATTTAGATTGGTGGTTTATGCATAAATTTTTGCAAAAGTTGTGAATTTGGCATAATCTGATATCCATGTAAATGGGCCCATACTATTTGTGAAACTTAAGATTTTTGGAAATTTGATGAACTCATTTTGCATCCACCAAGACGCTATCAATATTGGTAAAACAAACAACAAAGTTTGCAATATTGGGTGATGGGTCATTATACTATTGATATGCCTGGATTTGCAAGTTGCGAGTGGCACTGAGTAGTTTTTATGGTTATTCTCCTACTGAAAGAAGACTTTAAATTCATACCTTGAATGCATGTCTCATTGTGGATTTTTAGCTTTTGTTCATCTTAAGAATTTAAGTATCAGTGCTTGTTGGCAGGTTATTGGTACCTTGCAGTCGGTGCAAGATGCTTTGTTCCACATTACAGGTAGGCTTCGGGAAACCATATTCCCTATGAAAGCTCCTTTTCCGAGCATGAATGGCCCTGCTCCGCCCTACTTGCCTCCTTTTCATGAAATGCCTCCCCCTCCGTTCAGACCAAGACATAATCCAGCCTCACCTGGTCACTATCCTTCTCCGGTTGGACCTCATTCTATAGACCGTTCTATTCCATCACAACCCCTTGATCACCAGCCTTCATTTTCTCATGGTGTGGACCGCATTCCTCCACCGAACTTAGATCGTGTTCGCTATCCTTATGGTAGTGATAGACAAGGACATGGCCCACCATTTGATAGGTCATCTTCTCCAAGATCATGGACTCAGGTTGGTGGTTATATTTTTGTTGCGAACTCTTTACAAATTTTATCTTTGAAGGGGAACAATCCTTTCAGTTATATTTTAATTGCTTCCTGATCGTCTTATTTTGTTTGTTTGATTCAGGCGAGCAGTGGAAACTCAAGGGGAAACTCTGACGCCGCTTCTGGTTTGACTCCTAGAAATGGGCCGCACGGAAGGTGATTATATTCTTCTATAGAATTAGTACTGTAATCCATATTCCATGCTGCAATAACATAAATTACTTCACACTTTTACTTTCATGCCATGTGATACAAATAGTATATATATAGCACTTGATATATTTAACAAGCTATGCTATGAAGATTCTTGATGGCGTGTTGCAAAAAGTTGGAAACTTAAAAAGTATAATATTTGTTTGGGGAAATTCCCGTGTTTGACTTTTTCTTTTGTTGCTTTGCTTTTTTGGTTTATAAGAATAGAGTAAGAATGTAAGATCCTAAGTGAACTTGTGTATGATAAAATTAGTGGAAACTATAAGTGTAGTTTTAAGATTATTCACACAAGTTAACATTTTGTAAAATGACCTAACTAACCTTATCTACTTGTTTGTATACTCATTAAAACCTTCTCACTTCTAAGCATTCCTCTCTTTTACTTGGGAAAATAATAATTTGTATTCATTTACTAACTTGAGAATAATGAAAGGGGTATAACAAATTTTTATTTCGAAAATGGAGCTAGTATAAATCTTTTTGATATCAAGTCATTATCATACGACTTTTAAACAACACGTGACATTGTTTTCATTTATTTTGCTGCAGTGGCGGCCCAAGCACAACTGTTGAAGTTGTGATTCCTCACACATTCCTAATCCATGTCTACGGAGAGAATAACAGCAATCTGAGTCACATCCGACAGGTTGGTTTGATAATTTCTATACTTTCAATTTCGTTTTTCTACAAGGAGAGACTTGCAATTTTGCAAGTCTTTGAATTATTTTCTAATGCTGAAATGGACCGTGGCATTTACAATCTCAGATATCCGGTGCAAATGTAGTTGTTCATGATCCAAATCCCGGCGCCACAGAAGGACTAGTGGTTGTCTCGGGAAATTCAGATCAAAAGCGCGCTGCGCAGAGCCTCATACATGCCTTCATCCTCTGTGGACAGACAACAGGTTGACATAATCTTCTATAGAATAAGAGGTGTGTACATGATTGATTCTGTGGTGTTGTAAATTATTCAGTAGGCTTAGTTTCAATTGTTAGTTTAGGTTTTTATTGTTTCCCTCATAAGGTAGGCTATTAGGGTTTTGGTTTAGTGAAGTCCAATCCAGTTATTGTAGATTAAGATGTGATGTCATAATGTATACTTGCAACAATTTGTAGCTGCATTAATTATTCTTTATAGGCTCTACCAATTTTGAGTTCAATGTTCACTGTGCAAACATCATGTTTCTTGAAGTATTTACTTTCAATTATGTATGAATCTGTTAAAAATAACTTAGAAATCGTTATATCTCGTATTTGAATTTCAAATGAGAAATCAAATAGAGGATGGTAATTTTATTCTTTGACATTTGGGTAGTGAAACTGAATTCTCAAATTTGCTTCGTTATTCAGATATTCAAATACTACCTTAGCACTTGCCTGAATTTGACATAAGGAAAATGATTTTATTGGAAAACGATTTTTCCATGTAGGGACGTATTTATCAACGTAACAAAATGATTGAATTGAATGCGACGTTAAAATCAAATGTTAGGTCAGCTATTTAACAAAATAGATGCATTATCTCACACAACTAATACACCTCCATTTTATTTCAGTAGCTAAAGACCAATAGCTAGGAATTCAAAAAAACAATTGGGTGATTCTTCAAAATCTTTTGGGGTTAAAGCAGAGACACTTGAAGTATATTTAGTAAAATGGTAGAACAGATCCTTTGTGTAATTCACGGAATGAAAAGTAAGCAACTGAGAAAATCTTTCCCGAGCACAACTAAACAATATTGGAGTCAAGTACATGAAGGATTTGATAAAAACTACTTGAAATCCTCAACTCGATAAGGTAATGCACTGAAATTCCAAAGACCGACTAATGCACAATGCAAACTATAGGCTGTTACACACGATCCACATACCAAACAGCTAAATTATGTTCAATCTTTAGTACAACAGTTCGGAATTTGGCTGGCACCTACAGGCTCTCTCTGGAAATGACAAGAAAATAGAATCTGGCGTTCACATGCAGGAATGAATCTAGGTGGGCATTAAACTCGTTAGGAAGTAAAAACTAACTCATCTAGAAACGGTGACTTCGCTAGGTTCCTCTATACGGTGGGCTTTGAGCCAAAAAAGCTATTACGAGGCGTCATTTCCATTCCCTGCAATTGCAACCATTTGATGATTGCCCTCAAAACTCCCATTCTGCATAAAATGCAAATAGATAGGTGTCGATTGGTTTGGGAAATTTAACAGTAGAATACTGAAATTATACATTTTCATAACAATTGATAGGGATGGTCATCAGTATAGGATCAGACCAGACTGAATGTGACATAATTCTTGGACCACAAACGGACCGGTCACAACTGGGTCAGGGACCAATTTTTAGGCCCGGACCCAATCATCAAGACCCTGTCAATTGAACCCAATGATGATTCACTCACCTCTTCGTTCCTGTTTAAGGAAGGATTCAGTCCAGCCTGTGGTGCAGCTGCTTTAGAGAGGTCCCTCAGAGTTCCCTGAAATTCACGGAGGCTTAGATTAAAAAAAATGACAACAATAACCACCTTACTTTTAGTAGTAAGCTTAATTTCTTCCATATCGGTATTTTTTTCTGTCAGTGGTTGCAAGTAAATGAAGGGATCGGGTACAGATTATGCTAGTATAGAGTGCAAATAATTCTACCTTGTTTGCCCACATAAGTCCACATGCATTGCAAAGGGTCCTTGGTCCTTCAGGACCACGTCGCATCATTGGTGTGTTCTTTTCACTAATGCCGCAATGCCGACAGCTGAAATACATTTTGAAGATGTCAAAAGGAAAACGAACAAAAAAACCGAAAGAAACGCACAACAGCAGGTAGCAATAAATTAAATTTGGAAAAGACAAAAAAGGAAGTAAATGCAAAAGGAAACGATTGTTTGTTTCAGATCATTCCTCTCTGAACAAAGAAAATTAAATGATCTGTCTTCAAAGTTTATAGCATGACCCTAATAGTTTTGAGTTTCGACTTCAGCATTAATAAATGGAAAAGAAAAATGAGGTATGAAAACTGAAAAGGCCTCAAGATACATTACTCGGTATTCTATCCAGTAAAATGCAAACTTACGCAATCTCTAGATGTTGGGATCCATTATTATCCGAACCCCAATTCTGATTTGAGCCCCAAGTAGTTATTGCTGATGCAGAATCATCATGATTGGGCTTTGAAGATGTAAACTGACCTTTATTACGTTGCATCCTACAACAGCAACAACAAATGGTTAATCTGTATTGATTCACTGTATCTAACGTAATACAATATATTCGGTACTCTAGCTTCTACTTCAATTTATTAGTTACTATACATGATTCAACCCATGCTTTCCAAAGCAGGTGATGTTAATATTAAACGCAATGACTAAACAAGTAAAGTAGCTTCTCAGAAATAATTTATAAATTTGCAAATAAGGTATAGGTTAAAATTAACGTTCAAGGAATGTACATTACCTAAGTGCCACCTCTTTACGGACAGTATAACGAATTTTCTTGTCAAAGTTACGCTCTTTTCGCTTCTCGCGGAATCTGATTAGTGAGGCCAACCTCTGAGGGACATTCAACCGTTGCGGAGTGCCAGTTAAGCCCTGCATTAGTACATAATAAGAAGGGGAGATGAAAACAGAATTTTCAATAGGTTATCGTATAAAGTTTCATACCCTATTGTTTTGATGAGCACTCAACGACATATTGGGCATGCCCGATGGTACTTCACGCCCCCCTAACAACAAAAGAACAGCTTGAACCTGCCAACAAAGAAGCATGCATTAAAATGATATACATATGGCTTCCAAAATACTTTCGTATAACATATCAAGTTATGTAAGTGATGAGTAACTCTATTGCAAACTAAGCATATACCAATTACCAGGAAGGACCAAAGAAGAGATCACATCAAGGTCCAGGGTTTATATTTTATCTCTCGTTCTATTTTTTCCCATAATTATTTTTAACACCGCTTTTTACTTCTATACTAATCTGTTCACTAGACACTCTCATTAGTCATTTCAACTTTTTCGCACCAGCTCATGTCTAGATTCTCATCACCAGTCAGAGCTATGAAGTTTCAAGGAAAAATCTTTGTGTGCTTGTTCATAAATCATGCTCTGGTCAATGAGTTCTTTTCTTTACACATTCAGAGAGGCCAGTTCAAAACTTATACTATCATACCGTGCGCTTGAAGCAAAGCAATCTAATTATAACTATATGTGCATATCAATAGAAATTTCCCATGTATTGAGCCTTTGCATAAATAAACTTACATAAACAAAACAAGCAATAACAATGGGTCGAAACTAGAGGTAAATGATAATCACCTTTTCGGGCGAGACGGAATCAAACACATAAACCTGACCCTGAAAAGATAGTGTGAGCTGGTCTCCGGTATCACCTCCATGATCCACCATTGAATTATGATTGTCAGATAGATTTCCCGGATCAGCATGGACATCACCATCCAGCCCCTCACTCCCGCCACCACCTCCACCATCATCATGCTCATCACCCAACACATTCCCATTGTCAATGTGGTGCAACTCATGATGTTCGTAATGCAGATGCATTTGATGCTGCTCATCACTCATATGCATAGGGTGCTGCTCGTCACTCATATGCATCCCGACATCGCTCCCACCAATACCATCCATGATATTCTCAAGTTCAAAAAATCAAAGAGTTCCAAATACAAGCCAGTTTCACCTTCAAAACAACCACAGTAAATGCTAGGACTCATCACTTATAAAATTCCTTCACATCTCCAATAAAATGAACATAAAATAACGCTAAAAATCAGAAATTTCAATTCACAATTTACACTTAATTCAGTTACCTTTCACAACCGAGTGAAAAAAAAAACAGAACTTTAATACCTCCAATTAAAGTACAAAAATAACACTAAAAACCATAAATTTAAATAATTTATCATAGCAGCAAACAACAAAGCTTCTCAAAATTGCTTCTAGTGAGACCACTCAACACATAATCGATGAAAGATATACAGTTTATACTTCAATTATCTTTCACATCAACAACGAATATACAAAACAAACAAAAAATCACAAATTTATTAGTTTGAATTAACATACTAGATGATCGACGAGCACCGAAAATCGTGAAGCTGCAACAAGCAATTCCCTGGAGATTTCTGGTCCAAAACGGTCGGGTCTTTCTGGTGAAGATCGGTGGTTGAGGCGAAGAAAAATGAGTAGAATACGGAAGAAAATTGAAATATCGGAGCCAAAATTGATTGGGTGGTGTGGTTGGATTAGGGTTTGTGAAGAGCCATGGAGAAGATGACGAAGAAGAGGTGTGTTTCTGGTTTGGGGGCAAAACAGCTAACAATGTTTCAGTAGATCTCTTTTTCCCGTCTATATCAATCATTTTAGTTCTTATATTAAATTCCCATTGAGGTTGAGGAATCTCTCAGCCTAGAAACAAAGAAATCGGATCCGGACGGGACGTTCTGCGCTAAAAAATTTATTAGTGCGAGTATAGACGTAAATAGCTGACGTGACATCACCTAATTGACCAATATTAATTGGCTGAGAGTCTCAGCCAATATTTTATGGCTGAGACTTCTTTTTCTCATTCCCATTAATATATATCAACGTGATATTAAAACATAAACTATTTACCGCCAAACGCGTGAGTCAATTAGTAATGGGTTGTTCCATCTTAACTTGAGGTATCGAGTTTCAGGGAATGCAGTTGCGTTAAAACTTGGTGGAGAGAGCTTTGCCGCCCTTGTGGTCCTACCCGGCTCGAATGAGGAATAGTCTGAGTGTGATAGTACACCTTAAAAATGTCAACCGCAAATTTGCGGGCCAGCTCAGAAACCTAAGAGTTTAGACCGAAAAAAAATCATAAACTATTTCTCTCTCAATTTCATAAGAAGAAGACATTGACAAAAAAATTATAATAAATTTGTAGGATATGAAAATTTTAAACCTGAATTTCCATAAACTTAAAAATTTATTTTGCATTTTTATGGGTATAGTTGTACACAGTGGCGGATCCAAGATTATAGGTTAGTGGGAGCACTATATTTTTATTATCAAATCAAAAAAATTGGTAGCATT
>JAYMSZ010002495.1:0-11927 GCA_036897665.1 Pelargonium citronellum
ATGACTCGCCCCATCAACAACCTCCGTCGCCTCATCATTGCCTCCAATGTATGTACCCCATTTTTCAATTTCTCTTCTTTTTGTTTTCCCATCATTTTCTCTGCACCCAAACATACTATTTCACTTTCAAGTATTCGATTTGGTAGATTTTCTGTTTCTATTACCATTTCATTGATTCAGAGCCTGTTCAGGTGTGCAGTGGAATTTCAATGGCTATTTATTCTCTTTTGTTTCTACACATGCAGTGTTCAAATCCATTGTGATGGTGTTTGTATATGTTCAGGTCCTATATATTGTGGTGAGGATGCTGATCCTCCATTCCTCTTTCAGTTGGAAGCATTGGGTTGGTCTAGCTCTCACTTCTTTAGCTTATATGATTCCCTATCAACAAATTGCCAATATGGCTGCTCCTGCTTATGCTGATGATGGAGAACTTCTTGATGGCGGGTTCGATATGCGTACTGGTGGAGTTTGTGGGTACGTCTTACTCTCGTGTTTTATTATACTTTGTAACTTTATGGAGCTATGCGACTGTAAATATTTTTTAGTAGGATTTTAGTCGATTTGAATTGACATCATGTTTACTGGTTCAGAAGTGAAGCTGTTGGAATGACCATGCATTTGATGTTCAGTAGGAAAGGCAATTTAAAGTTTGAATATTAGAGAATGGGTTTCCGAAGATTTAGGCCTGTTTAGTTGGAGAGATTTTGTCTTGTTTTCCAGAAATTTGTCCAAGAAAACTGGAAATCATGCTCAGTTGAATAATTTTCCAAACGGAATATTAGAAAACAGTTCTTATTACGCTTTCTGTTTTTCTATAATATGCAGAAACAGAAAACTCATTTCATGTGTTTTTCAAAAATAAAACTGATTTCAATCCCTCATTTCTTCATTTCGAATCAGCACTCACATGCCACCTTCGTTCTTTCTTCTCTTACCCAAATGCAACTCCTCTTACTCATTGCAATGCAACACCCCTGGAGCCCTCCCTACATTTTTTCCGGCGACACCACCGATGCTGCAACTTTGGAGTGCAGCGAAGGAGGGCCGCTGTGATGAAAAAGAAATTGAAGAAGAAAGAGAGATGATTAGTAGTGATGCAGTGAATAGTGATTCATGCTAAATTAGAAGTTAGAATTTAGGGTTGGAAAAAATTTAGGATTGCTTCCTGAGAATTGGGCTGGGCGGGGTTTAAACAAAACAAAGAAACTGAAATAGAGAATATAGAAAATAAGGCAGGTGAACAGGTTTTTCTAGTTTCCTTATTTTTCCATAGGGAAAAAAATGAAAATTGATATAGTTTTCCATAGCTAAATAGCCCCTTAACTTCTTTAAAATTTTAACTAGAACTCGGTAGCTAGTGGTCATATACTGGATTACTGCTGCACGTATCATCATTTTCGTAGTTATGTTGCCCAGGCACTCTGAGGTTCTGCATCTTGCAGTTGAAATGACGTATTACATGTTTGTGCATGGTATAATCAACATTCTGTTGGTGCTGCTTGTTGATGGGTGTGAACTTTGAGTGATGACACATCTAAAGGCATTTGATAAAATATATAATTCCAATTAAATTAATTACGGCCTACATACAGTGTTTTCCCTTTGAACTCCTTTGCCTTAGAAACGTATAATTTATACACAAATGGAGTATTCTGGTGTATATGGAAGTTAATAGTTCTTATCAATGTAAACCACAGAACAATAGGTCAAGGATTAAGTTTGAGGAATTTGAAGTAATTTTTCTTTTCTACCTAGCTTGATTGAATGCTGCAAATAATTGTTCCTTAGCTGTAAGCCAACTCACAAAATTGAGTCTATACATGAATAGAAAACATGGAAAGTAACTGTCTTATTGTAGATAATGAGGAACATAGTATTCCAGATATTTTTCTGTTATTTCGGGTTTAGATGATTTCATTGTGGTAATAATTGTGCGAGTTTAGGTCTTTTTGCCCAACATGAGTTATGGGGCTCATTGTGTGTTTGATGTGAACATTACCTGGTCCTGTTTGCTGATTTGTATCAGTACATTGTATCAACTAACACTGATTTTTGATAACTGATTTTTGTATTGTCGATTGCTAGATTTGTATATGTTATATACAATGTTGGCCTTACCATAGGTCTTGTCCTGCAGCTATTTACATGATGTGATATACATTACTAGCTTCGTGCAACTCATGTCCATCATCTCTGATAAGTTTTGGCACACCTACTGGGTGGTAAGATTATTTCTTAACTAAACCGTTTTTTTTTTTTTTCTATTTTCACAACATGCATTAATAGTCAGCGTTGTTAATTTGTCTGCAACTGGGAAACGAAAAGAGATTGACTGTGGTTAGAACTTATAGATGGCCCAAAATCAGTCTAATTGCGGGAGAAATTCAGGTGTTTAGGAGCCAGTTGGATGAACATTATAGCCTTTTCACACACTACTCCCTTTTGGTGGAGCACTTGAAGCTCTTCTGTGGTGGTGGCTCTGATAACTGAATCCATTTTGGCACTGGATTATTGAGAATACAGCATAAAATAGACTTAAAAAAATTTGATGCTCTTCCAATATTTGTATAACTTATGTAGATAAGAGATATGCGGTATTGCATGTTGGTATATGTAGGCCGGTCTCCTGAGGGCTTGGGCACATTTTTTGTGTAGATGATGAACTCTGTTGTTAGTAAGATTTAAGCTATTTGTTGACATGAAGAAAACGGTAATATTGATAATGGAAATATTTAGAGCATCAGTACTAATAATATGGAAAATTGGACTTGAATGTAACCCTTACTTTTTCACACTGAGAAGCTTGTAATGTTATGAAATCCAACAAAATTGGAGGGTAGGTGTCAAACCTAAACTAATTACTTTGCCATGTTTCTTAATCCAGATACCTGGATTTGGAGCATACAAATCTTTTGGTTGGTTTAGAGGATTTCTCTCACAAGGTTCAGAGGTATTATATCTTTTTCCCAGTTCCTTTCCATATTCACCGGGGATTTAAATGGGTCAGGTCAAAAGATCAAATCTGATCCGAAACCAATCTCGTTATGGTCATATTTTCCAACTGGTTAAGAGGGATGAGGTCTCCGGATCGAATCCCACTCTACACATGGTGCGGTCAGGTGCCATTAAAAAAAAACTTTAAAAAAAAACTTTAAAAAAAAAAAAAATGGCTATTCTCAGATTTGTATCATTCATGTACTTACTTATCTGGTACGGTGTGAAAATTAGGGAGACGTGGAGGACGAGAAGACCCGTAAGAAGAGGGAGAAAATGGAGAGGAAGGCATCGAGACCCAAGTTTGCCAAAGCAAAGAATAGGTAGTGAAGTTTTAGAAATACACAAATCAGCACTGGATGGAAAAGCTTGTACTTGGCTTTGATTTTGTTATAAAAAGTGTAGAAAAACAAATAAATAGAATGAAATATGAGTTTGATCTATTCTAAATGGTTTTGGTTTAGTTTGATACAAAATGGCTGATTTTATGTTACTGGGTAATGAAAGTTTAAGCCCTTGACTTGGTCAAGCACATCTGTTTCTTCAGTTCTGGTTTAGTGTGAACTAACAGTAAATTTTCTTGGTTTGAAATTTCCCATGAACTAAGATGAAAGTACCTTGATAGACCTAGAATTGTACGTTAAATGTTGGTTTTGCATGGAAATGATTAAGAATGTACAAAGTCATTGTATAATAAGCTTAGGTATATTGACTTGTTGCAGCCTTTCAAGGATGACTTTTCCTCCAAGAAACCTCTTTTTTGGGTATTTAAACTGCTACGCAGAAGCTAGCTAATTAAGCCAAAAATGGGATCAACACGGCAACAACTGCAAAAGAGTTGCAATGAAATGAGGTCGATCAACAAAAGGGTAGAGAAACGAGCGCGATATCTGGAGAGCAAGGCGATGCAGCTTGGCATGTCGTACATTTTGTTCCAGATACTGGTGTTTATGTCTGTCTCTGAGGCGTCGAATATCTCGTGCAGTCAGCGGTGGATTCCGATGTCGATGTCGGTAACTGTGGCGGTCGTGTTCGGTTTGAGCTTTGGCAGCGCAGTGAGCAAGTGGAGAAGGACGCAGTACGAGTACGATCTGAATGTGCTGGAGCAAGAAATGATGTATGCGAGGATGGAGATGGGTAATGAGAATGGGAACGAGAATGAAAATGAGATGGTATTGAAGGCGGACATGTTTAGAGAGTACAAGCGATATTGTTGCATCTTCCTAATGGGATGTGCTTTGCTTGGCTACACAATTGTCATCTTAATTGGCTCTCAAACTATACTGTGTCATTGACACACCTTCAAACCCTAGACCGGTCAGTTTTTATAACGCTAACAAAATCACGCATATACATCTCAATAGTTTATTGTTTCTCTTTCAATATTCATTTTCATAATTTTCCTTACGGCGTATCGGAATTGTATCTTTGGCATTAACAATCTAAAAGAGTGATTGTGAATAATTTGAGGAAAATTAAACATATTATGTTTGTTTACGTATAAAGTATAGAGAATATTGTGAACCAAAATGTTAACAGAATGAGACAAATGACATTTATACCATTTCTAAGTAATATGTTTGGCATACAATTTGTCATGAATTTTTTTTCCTTCCCTAATTGAGAAAATTAATTATTTGACTATATAGAAACATAAAAAGTACAACAACAACAAAAAAAGAAATAGTTGGTTGGGAGGTGGGTGTCGGAGGTGGATGCGCAGAAAGTTATGTCAGATCTCACGTTAGGATCTAGAGTGCCGAGTATTTATGGTTTACTAATTTATGATTGTTTAGTGTTGTTGGCTTCTATATTGGAGAAAATATCATTCTCTTTTGTTCCTAGATCAACGAATGTGGTTGCCCATACTATTGCGAGGGCTTCTAGTTTCATGTCTGGTCTTTGTACTTGGGCTGCTTCGGATTGCCCCCGGTTGTAACTCAAGCTTTTAGTGAGGATTAATAAGATTCGGTTGTTACTATCAAAAAAAGAAAAAAATTGTTTGTTTGTTGATAGAACACATCTCTCATCTTAAAATAAATCTGAAACACAAAAGACTAATAATTCATGCATTACTAATAAATAAAAATAACACTAAAATGGAATATATATTTTATAATAAAAAATTGGCATCAATTTGAGACAGACGAAAGAAGTATGAAAATATTGACATCTTGATAAATAATTAAATAGACGAAATGTGCATTTTCGACCAATGATGATGGTATCAAATGATAGAATGATTATTGCCGAGTAAAAATACTTAAATATTTTTAATTTGATATGATTGTATAATTAAACATTTATTCATAATTTTAACCTTATAAGTATTATGCCACAAATTATTCATATTGTTATTTGATTGACTTATGTATTGTCAGTCAACATTTGCATTCGTCCACTCGTTAAAATATTACTATAATTAAATCAATCCGCATGAATACATAAAATGATGATTGAAGATGTAGGCTAAAGTTTTTGGCTAGAAGTTGTATTTAAAAATATTGAAGGCTTTATTTTTCGATATTACTCGTATTATTTTATTCAACCTCATTCTTTTCTTCAACTTTTTTGTAGGGTAATTGGCACATCTCCCTCGACAACTTGCTTCAAGTGCAGCAAAAAAACTGGTTCTTTATTATGGAGTTGCATTATTATGTTAATTAAATTATACTTTTTAATAGTATGTATTATTGTTTATTTATTTTTTGCATTTCTTGCAAACTCCATTGTTCTGGTCTAAGTTTTACTGTAAAATAGAATTTTTAAATTGTGTTTCAACATGAAATAAACTGATTTGAACTCGTTAATTTTATAGTCGTGTGGTGTTAGAGTATCAAAATAATACGTACACGATTAATTATTTGTGTTGCGACACACTGAACATACACGTCCAACACACACTTATTGAACATATATAATAGTAAATTAACACCTTAAAACCTTTAAGTCTTATTGTGATATGATTTTGGTAAGTTTACATAATTATGTTAAATTTGTGATTTGTAATCATGTTGCCCATGTTGGTGAGTACGTGGCAAATGTGTTAGGTAATATTGTGTTGATATGTTAGATTGTGTCCCGTCAACCCGACAAATATTTGTGAAATGTGTTGCACATGTTATGCCCTAAACTAAATCAGATCTCGAATTTCAGGTTTGGGTTGAAATCAGCCGACTCATACGGTCATACCCAACCCAAAAAAGATGCAAGCTGCAAACGAGATTTGAATTTTACAGGCAAAATTATGCCGATTCACGAGAATTTGTCCTATCCAAAAATTAATCGTATTATTTATGCAATTGTACAAATAAATAATGCACATTTTAGCACAATCATATAGGTTTAGGAGGAAAGGATAATGATGAGATTAGTTCATTTCACAAAAACTAAAAGTCTAGCCAAGCTTAGCCATGCAGAAGCTAGTGGGTAATAATAGTGCACTATACAATTTCCAATAAAATTGCGAGAAATTAATGCATAGAGAAATGGTCAAAGTGAATAGGTGGGGTTTGATACAAAGTGGAGTGATAGTGCATAATGGAAATGGAATGACAAGGATTGATGCACCAAAAAGAGCAAAAACATAGCAACAATTACAAAGCAGAGCATGACACTGCAATCTGCAAAAGCATCCAAAGACAAATACAAACATGTCCTCATCACTCACAGCTCAAACAGTGCCCAATTCATCACAATTCAAACCTTTCAGTCAAAACAGTCCTAATCATTCTGTGTCACACTCCTATACCATATGCTTTTATATACACATCACAACATATCAAAAAAATTTAAAACACAGTTCTTGCCAAACCCAACATTTACAGACACAATAGTTACTTTCCCACAAGATTTAACATGAACACTAAATCCTATTTTCCAAGACAAACAGGCAATAATGATACTGACCTTGGCAAAGAATCCTTTCTTTTTGTTGTTGCTATTTGTTGTTTCAGTTGGTGATTTGTACTTGGCAATGGTGTCATCTTGGACCAGAGAGCTCCATGGCATGGGAATCCAAAGAGTGGTCATCATCGTCATCATCTATTCCCATGCCGAACATGCTTGCTCGATGATCATGATCGTGACCATTGCCATCATTCTTTGATGGCTTTTTGTTGTTGCAGCTGGGGGAGTTCATGGTAGGATTGCTATGATTATGTGATGCTGCCCATTTCTCGGCAAGGCCGTCCCCTTCCAGCATTCTCACCACTTCCGACATCTTGGGGCGGTGGGCAGGCAGGTATTGAGTGCACAGCAAAGCCACCTGCATCATCTCCCCTACTTCAATCCGATCGTAGCTGCTCCCTAGCTCTCTGTCTACTAGCACCTCCACTTTCTTTTCTTGCTGTATTTTCTTTACCTGTGCCACATTTTGTCAGTATGCCTCACAAATGTATATGCAAAGGACAATGTAGAGCAAGAACAGAAGCACTAGTTGGCTAAATGCACCATGAAAATAAGCTTCTATAGATCTGTAGTTTTAAAAGTTACCCATAAACACATCTTCTACAACTATTTTTGGGGGCAGTTTCTTGAAATTAAGAAAAAGATATTGCATAGCTATTGCATGTAACATCACAGAATGACTCACAAATTTGACAATGAAATTTCAAATTACATTTTGTCAACTGATTAAATTGTTGGCAAGTGTTTCAAATTTGAAAAATAATAATGCAAGGAATAAGCATTGAATTTAGGTGCGTCCCTTTTCCTTTTTCAAATGATTGATTGATGTACTTGTACACTTGTGATTCCTGCACTTTGGTACACTAGTCCGCAACATAAGATTCTTTCCAGGAAAATGCAGCAGTAGGATTAAATGAGTTTGCCCTAATTTAGAGTTAAGTTCCTCGTTTGTTCAAAAGCATAATAATTGAGGTTCTCAAGTTCATTTGAGTGAAGAAACATAAGATGTTTAAAATAAAACAATGGGAGTAACTGTAACTCGTAACTCATAATTTTGAGAAGAATATAGCTTATTATAGTGGCAGAAGAAACTTACCCATTCAAGCATAGCTCCTTTCTGATTAATTGTCTTGCCAAACTGCAAAGCTCTCATTCCGGTTATGAGCTCTAACAAGAGAATGCCAAATCCAAACACATCTGTTTTCTCGGATGACTGACCAGTGGAGAGATACTCTGGTGCAATGTGTCCGACAGTGCCACGAACAGCAGTGGTAACGTGTGAGTCACCATGATCTAGGAGCTTTGCAAGGCCAAAATCACCAACAATAGCTTCACAGTAGTCATCAAGGAGCACATTAGCTGCCTTGACATCTCTGTGGATTATCTTTGGATCACATTGTTCATGTAGATACAGAAGGCCCCTAGCAGCCCCAATTGCTATCCGCTTCCTTGTATTCCAATCGAGTGCTGGTTTTCCTGTTCAATCAATACATAAAATCAGGGGTTTCGCTAAAACATGAATTTCAAGTTAGTTTAAGAACGCACTTATCACTTAATACATGATCTAATGAACAATGGCTATCAATCAGCCCTCACCAGAATTGTGGGTGATTTATGTTCCCCAATCTAGAATCTATCAAGGGTAGCTTGCATAGTGCCACTCCACGTGCGTCAACAAATATCATCCACCAATGACTATACTATGAGTATGGTTCAAGACTACCCTTTTTCCCCTATTTCTTTTTTGTTGCAAAATGACAAATTCAAGATTCTGATCAATAATAAAAAACTGTATTTTTTTGTCGTTGATTTATGGCTATTTCATGCAAATAGAACCTTCAAAACCCTTCCAAGAAAACTTGGATAAATTTGGATGGTATGGGAACAATAATTGGAATTTTTTGTTCGAGTATTGACATAACATTAGCAAATAAATCTTTACTTAATCAGATGCTCAAAATTCAAGTGCTAAAATCTTAGGCAATCATGCTAGTAAGGGAAAAAGGTATATTAAGAAATTAAAATCAAATCCTAAAATTCAGATTACCAACCCATTCACCAAATATACTTTTAAACTGATAATGTGCATAAATTAGAACAAAGGAAAAGGAAAAGGAAATCGCATAAATTAACAGCTGATCTTAGCATGGTCCCAACTTGAATAGATGGAAGTTGAAACTAACCCCTACCACAATCCAAGACCTAAACCTGGATAAGTAGGAAAAGGTGATAGGTTGTCCAGTACATCAACAAACCCACAACAAGAAATAAATGTCAGTAACAATAGTTGCATGAAAGATAAGCCAGCACCAACCTCTCAGCCTGGATGCCACACTACCATTAGACATGTATGGATACACCAAAAGCCTCTCGTTAGATGTGGCGCAATATCCAACTAGTCGAAGCAAATGCCGGTGAACTGCCAAGCTTATCATCTCTAGTTCAGTCCGGAATTGCGACTCTCCAGCAGTTCCAGTTATATCCTTTAGCCGCTTTACTGCCACCATAGTCCCATCTCCAAGCTTCCCTTTGTAAACATTGCCAAATCCTCCAGCACCAAGTATGTTCTTGGAGCTGAAATTATCTGTTGCTGACTGAAGCTCTCTGAATGTGAAACTTTTGAGGTTGCCAAGGCTCATCAGTCCATCTTCTTGAAGGTCTGTAATAAAACACCAAAGCCAAATACAAATTTCAATTAGTCAGTGTTATCATACACAGGAGTTTATAAATCACAATAGTCATGTTACCAACCATTTATATGCAGGATGGTTTGATTTCTCTGTTTCCTTCTTCGCCAAATGAACCCAAGAACAAGAATTACAAGAGAAGCAAAACTGAGGCTGACCCCAAGTGCTATTGCTAAATTCTTGGACTTGTGGTTTCCTAAAACAGAGTGAGATGAGTAAAATACTAAAATCTTAACTAATCATGTCTTAGAGGAAAGTACAACCAGAAAATGAGGGGTTTAGAGAGTTAGTTACCTTGAGATGAGTCTATAGAGAAGGAGAGAGGGACAGGAGTGGCTGATCCAGAACACCCTTCAGTGGAGCTGCTTCCACAAATCAGTGGGTTACCCACAACACTGCAGACAGCAACATAGAAAAAGAAAGCAAGAAAATCAGAAACAACAATGACAACACACAAACACAGAAAGAAACAGACAGACAGAGAGAGGGTCTTTTTCTTTTCTTGTTGATAGAGAAAACATACTTGAATGTTCTGGCTGGAAACTTGGGCACTGGTCCACTGAGATTGTTAAATGACAAGTCCCTGAAAATATTACCAAAGGTATTCAAAAACAGAAACCCATCAATCCAACAAGAAAGAAAAAAAACACTAAGCAGGTTTTTTTAGTTTTCCAAGGCAATAATTTGAGATAAAAGAGAAAGAGAAACCTATACTCACAAGAAAGCAAGTTGAGGGACTTTGGCCAAGGACGCAGGGAAAGAGCCAGACAAGGTGTTGTTGTTGAGCCTCCTAGTCACCATTAGGTGACAAAAACAGAAACAGTCAAAAAATGATCATAACTTACTGGAAACACATTAATAAGCCACATAAAACCAAAGTTAATGAGAGGAAAATAAACAAGTGCTTCACTCACAGATACTGAAGACTACTCAATTGACCCAGAGTCCCTGGAGGAGACCCAGAGAATCGGTTATTGGAGAGATCCAAGGTTTGAAGCTTCTGGAGATTTCCCAGTTCAGGTGGGATGTGGCCTGAGAAATTGTTGTTCTGCAATAGCCTTAAAATCCACACAAAACTAAAACAATCAGAACCAAATAGGAAAAAGGAAACAAATTTACAAACTGGGTAGTTTTGGGCATTTGGCATGAACAAACCCTGAACAATTGTAACCCCAGAATTGGAAACTTTCTTTTCCTTTCCCGAGAACCAAACAGAATGTCAAATAGAAAGTTGAAAGTAAACGCTGGGTTCAGTTCACTCACACTTGACGGAGGTTCGTGAGATTCCCAATCATCCCGGAAAGTGTGCCGGAGAGAGACTGGCTCGGTGCTCCCCTGCAAGACGAAGAAGAAGAAGAAGAAAATGGTTAGTTGCAGTGAAAATCAAAGCAGCAACGGTCGAAATTCGAAAAAGCAAAGCAGAAGCAAAACAGAGACTCACAGGCCAATGACGAGATTGTCAGGTGAGCAAGTGACCATAGCCCAACTACAAGGGTCCACTGAATCGCCATCCCAGTTTTTGAGCACTCCATGAGGATCGTTCAGAGCATTCCTTATGCTAATCAAAGCCTCCACTGCAAGCAAACAATCATACATGCAAATCAAAAACAGAGCAAAACAGAGCAGAAGAGAAATGGATTGTTGCAGACCTTCATGGTTTCTGGGTTCGTAGGAGAGAGACGAAGGAGGGCCGGAGAGGAAGAGGAAGAGGAGGAAGAGGAAAAGTGGAGGAGCCATGGAAACAAGATTTGAAATGGGAGTGAAGATTTGATAGTTAGAGGTAAAAGAGCACGGCCATGGCGTGTTAGTGTGATGGGTTGTGCTCTGTTTCTTTCTTTGCTTTCTCTTTTTAGCTTTATTGGGTCTCTCTCTTTCGGTCTCTTTCTCTCTCTAATTTGTCTGTTTTAGAGAGAGAGAGAGAGAGGGGGGTGATACGGGTTGTCAGAGAGTGTGCAGAAATTGAGAGCGACGTGAGTGAGTGGTGGTGGGTTCTGTAATTGTAATGGCTGGACTCAAATGAAATGAAAAACCATATTTTTACAGTATTTTTTCCAGAAAGTATATTGAAGAAAGAGAAGGAGAAGAAGAAGAAGATTAGTGAGAGTTGGGTAATTGAGTAGGACAATAATTAGTTACTACAACACTCTCAGATTTAACATTTTTAAACCTCATTGCCTAATTGATTATCTTGTGGAGAACAAACGTCACTTCCTTCATTATCGCTTATACTCTTTCCATAAATTTGAGACGCTAAGTTTAATCGCTTCATTATATACGTTCTCATCGTATATGGCTGCGTTTGATCATCTGGATTGGATAACTATAGATTGGATA
>JAYMSZ010002496.1:0-11926 GCA_036897665.1 Pelargonium citronellum
TGGCAAATACGCTGAGGTTGTGATTGTAATCAGTATCTTTATTGCAGGTTTGGTACTTTAAAGCTTCTTTTTTTAGTATATATTTATTGGTTTAGACTTGTGAATTTCACTAAAAATCTCAAAATTTTCCTCATTTAGGCCTGAAATTTTACAATAACTAAATATATGTAAAAAAAAATCAAAATTTTAGACTTAAAATTGTCAACATTCGTGGTTTTGGACACTATTGATGAAATCGATTAGATTTTATAATAGTTCGAGGATCAAACTTGATATTAGTGTAGAGTTAGGTTTCGTTTACGAGTTTAACATATTGTTTATTTGTCATTGTCAATTTTGATTCAGTTTTGTTGTTTATTGTCTTCTGGTTTTGTATTATCTGCTACCAACTGATCCAGTTTGACTGTTTGGTGTGTGTTCTGGTTGTTAGGATTTCTTGCGAGTTATATTAAATTGTACCCAACAATGAAACCATATGAGTATGGTTTTCGGGTCTTCTTGTTGACATATTGCATCGTGTTAGTTTCTGGGAACACAAAGTTTGTGCAAACAGCTTTTTATCGGTTCTGGCTCATTGCAATTGGTGCTGGCATTTGCTTGATTATGAATATATTTGTGTACCCGATTTGGTCCGGTGAGGATCTGCACAAATCGGTTGTGAAAAACTTCAAAGGTGTTGCTGATTCCTTGGAAGGTAAGGTTGGTTATAAACTTTGTGATTGTTACTAGTTGTGCCTCTATAAACTAGGGCGAATTGTATACTTGGCCATACTGGTTGCGGGCCTAAAATGGGGGTTTAAAATCTCACGTTTTCTTATTTAGCAATTTTTATCGACCCTATCTTGTCCCTCTAAGTGTTGGGACAAGTTAGGACTGACGAAAAAGTAGTATATGTACTTTGACCCGGCTCGTTTAGGCATGCAGCCCGCATTGCCAGGTCATATTTCATACACATGATGAACAAAAATATCAGTTAAATCTAACTGACAGTAGAGCTACCAAATTGGGTTTAGGGTCAAATTTGGCGGGTTCATGTTGAAAAGGTCTAACCCGACCCACATGAGGTGTGGGTCAGGTCGACTTGCGAATGTTATGTATATAGTGCATGGGTTGGCCCTATCCAGCGCACAATCTTCATGCGCCAAACCCAACCCAAAAATTATTATGGTCCTTCTTATGTGACTTGGACCCACAAAAATGCGGGTTAGATTTCTGGTGTTCGCGGGTTTGGCTCCAAATTGTTAATTCAATTGACATCATGAAAAATCAAAGTTTAAGAAGTTAGTCGTCGAGAAAAATATATAGGGATATATCTGCAAGTGAGACTTAGTATAAGGTTATTATCTGTAATTTGTCCTATACACTATTTAGTTCCTGCATTTGACACATTTCTTTGAATTGTGCATAGGATGCGTCAATGGGTACTTGCAATGTGTTGAGTATACTCGGATTCCTTCGAAGATTCTTCATTACCAAGCTTCGGATGACCCCGTGTATAGCGGGTACAGATCGGCTGTTCAATCTTCTAGCGAAGAGGACACTCTGGTATGCAGTAACAAATAGTTCTTGTAGTCATCAGAATCCAGAACAAGAGAAATGGAACTTTTGATCTTTAATGTCGTTTTTGCTTTTTGCAGCTCGGGTTTGCAATATGGGAGCCGCCTCACGGCCCTTATAGATCGTTCAGTTATCCGTGGAAGAATTATATCAAAGTGAGTGGCGCATTGAGGCATTGTGCGTTCATGGTCATGGCAATGCACGGATGTATCCTTTCGGAAATACAGGTAAACAAAACGTTTCCATTTATGCAGAATCATGTTTTAAACTTCAAAAGGTTACTGTTTTACATATGAAAATTAGTATTCTGAGATTTTATTTGAGTTGCTTGTTATGATCCGTGATCCTTTTTATTGTTAACAAGCCATAGTGCTAATGAATCTTTAGAATCATCGACAAAATGAAAATTTACGTGTGATTGGCTATTAGAACTTTATTGCTCTGAGTCGATTTGTGTGGTTTTGAAATCATATGCTCGTTTCCTAGTGATCGATACAATAGTAAACGAATTGTAGTCCGAAAATTTACCCTTTGACTATATCCAATCTTTGAAGTCGAAGATTGCGAATCTATATATTGCTTCCGAAAACGAAAAAAGCAAGGAGCGTGAGTGAAACAAGAAAAGGAACTGTCAAACTGATATGAAAAACGAACATATTTTTGGTAGTTCGTTGCACAAACCCTTCATAAAATTTGTGATTGCCATTTTCCAAGTTAATAACAACTTTCCGAGTTTGGAATGAGTGATGCCTATCAACCAGAATTTTATTTTACTTCTTGGTATTAGGGAAATGAGATTTGAAATCGTGCCCAAGAGGTTCCAACTTGAATGTTAAGAAACTTGAAACCGATATTATTGTCCCATCTTTTTGGTAATTGAATGATCTTTTGAGTATGTAGGTACTAGCTAGGTAGCGTTTTGATATTAAAAAATAGAAACGGGAATGAGAATCCATTTTGAACTCATTCTAATGGTCAAAAAGTCTTAATCCAAACACGAAGCTAAACAAAAAATTCAATCCAAATGCAAACCCGATGCATTGATAGTTGAGAATAGCTTAGTATTTTTTTCCAAATTTGTATATCTGTGCTTTTTTCACTGGGTTTAATGTAATTTTGATCCAAATAGTCTATATATTGAATGTTTTTTATGATGCACTGATAGTTGAATGGTTTTTTTTTTTAAGTATATGCGTAGCGTTGGATGGGAAAAAAAATCGGCAATGAGCTCTAAGAATGAAATGACCAAAAAAATATCATCCGAACACGAAGAACGAGAATATCATTCTTGATTTTCGTCTTCGAACAATTTTTTCCCCCATCCAAACGCTGCCTTAACGCACTGTTACTCGAGTAAAACCTTGAAATTTTTCCTTATTTGTCCTCATAGGCACCGCCAGAGAAAAGAAAGGTGTTTGCTAGTGAGCTCCAAAAGGTCTGCGTCGCAGGAGCTAAAGTGCTCCGCGAGATAGGAAGCAAAGTAGCGAAAATGGAAAAACTATCCGCTCAAGACATTCTTGTCGACGTCCATGAGGCAGCAGAGGTGTTGCAAGTCAAGATCGATCAGAAGTCGTACATTTTGGTCAATTCGGAGAGCTGGAAAAGTGGCAAACGTGCTGAAGATCCCGAGAGCATCAACGATCACAAACATATCGAAAACAAACAAGCAGTGATCAACAGCCTGAGCGAGTGGGGAGATGCGAACCACCCGCACATGGGCAACTCGGGTCCTTCCCCGCCAGAGTGGATGGCGGCTACACATAGCAAGGTCCGCGGTGGGGAACAACACTCGTGGCTCTCGTTCACCGGAGATCTGGTGGAGGAATCAAAAACATATGAAAGTGCCAGCGCCTTGTCGTTGGCTACATTTGCTTCGCTTCTCATTGAGTTCGTCGCTAGGCTGCAAAACATTGTGGATGCGTTCGAGGAGCTCAGCGAGGTAGCGAACTTTAAGGAAGCTGTAGAAGAACAGGTTGTTCCAAATGAAAATGTTGGGTTTTGGACAAGATTTAGTAGGTGCTTTCAGGTCAAGAATTGATGGTTTTGAAAGCATATTATTTGAAAATATGGTAAGTAAAATTTTGGTAACTTGAAATCTGCTTTGCATAGTTGAAGAAATGGTGAAAGGTTCTGATCTTTCTTGAATTTTTTTGTTGGGGTATTTTTTGGGAGGGAAATATTGGAATTTCATTTTTGAGCATATGTAAAATGTCTATATGTCAAAATAAAACTTCACATTAATTGAATGAGAATTTGATCTTGGAGAAGGTTCAGAGGAAGCATTCTTTTAACTTTGTGCATGTTTGAATATGGATCAAAATTGTTGATAATTTTGTGAATCATGTGTTGTTGTTTGGTGTGTGTTTTCATTATAGCAAGTTAATTTTCAAGCAAAACTGCCAACAAACAATTGATTGTCAAGCATCGCTCCGTAAATGAGGAGAATACTCACTTGACCCTCACAAGACTAGCTCATTGCTGGTTTATTTGCTAATAGAACCAACACATAAATACTACGAGATTATCATATATAAAAATAAGTAACGTTGATTTTTGATCATGTCACTAACGTCTTGATTGATATTGTTAAAACCATTCATCAAAGATTCCGTCAACCATATTTCACTTTGGCACTTATGGTTGGCCCGAAACGCCTAGTCTTCGACGGGGAGAGCGAACTTGCATCAAACTCGTTGACAAAAATACAAGACATGACTTTCTACACAATCTCGACTAAATTCAAGGGAGCAACAAACCCCACGCAGTGGACTTTTAGCAGCTGCATTTGTTAGCATTATTCATGTTATGTTTTTTTTTTCCAGAAGTGTATGTACCTTGTTCTCTTCTGAGAATCTTTAATCAATATACAAATTTTTTTGCTGATAAAAAAGAAAGGAAAAAAAAAACTCATCCTCATCACAAACTTGTAGTCTCAATTCTCAAATGTACGCCAACACATGTAATTCATCACCTAGAACAAGAGAAGTGTGATATATGTACTAAATTGATAACACTCTTTGAAATAAGAACAGAATAAAAATTTATAAATCACATGAACATTATGAATGGGCCAAAGGCCCAATTAGCTATAGACCAACAGGCCCAAAATAAGCCCACAAGTTCATTTTGAGCCCTGTCGTCCGTACAGACAAATAGACCAGAGTCTCTCTCAGGTCTCTCTCTCTCTCTCTCTCTCTCTCTGTTCGTAGCAGAAGAAACCGGCGGGAAGAGCTTGAGGTCGGTGAGTCACATCTCAGTTTCTTCTCCTCCAAGGTCTCAGTTATGTTGATTTTTTGTATTTTTTTATGAGCTAAGCTAGCAGTTTTTTGATCGAGCCAACTTTGAACTTTGCATTATTTTTATGCTGTTTGTTTCCCGAGAAAACTGAGATAAGTTCGACTTACTAAATCTATAGATCCTTTGTCTTCACCTCACAAGGACGCGTTAGATTTTGCTTAATTGTTTCTCAAACGAGCGAGATTGCTGAATTCGGCGCCAGTTGAGTGAAGATTTTTGTTCTCATTTGCCGCTAATGAGTACTCGTGTTTTCAATTTCCAAATACACTGTTTAAATTCATTGGTTCTCGCGGCAACCAAACGGAGCATGATCTCTTTAGCTATGGATTCTGGAATGCGAACCGTTTTCTAAATATAAATTTAGTTAAGATATTTCAGCATCTGGATTCAGTTTCTAGGGTTTGTTATAGATCTCTAGGTATAGCTTTGATCCGATCATCTTTTCTTCTCCTTGTGATGGATCGGAATTTTGAAGAAAAAGCTTGGAATGTGTTGATTGTTATCACTAGCAGTACATTAATCACAGATGACAGTTTAAACATTTAAATTTTAAAAAATATATTTTTTATATTGCAGTTGCCATTTTGGAAATTATAATAATGAAATGGTTCTTTGATGTACATTATTATCTAGTTGTTTTGGAAGATAGATTTTCTTCATGATTGATGTGCTACAATGGTTTATGGATTTTGTTTAGCAGTAAAATGTCTATGGCAGACGAGCCACTATACCCAATAGCTGTCCTGATAGACGAGTTAAAAAATGATGACATTCAGCTGCGTTTGAACTCTATTCACCGACTATCGACAATTGCACGTGCCCTTGGTGAGGATCGAACCAGAAAGGAGTTGATCCCATTTCTGAGTGAAAACAATGATGACGACGATGAAGTGCTTCTTGCCATGGCGGAAGAACTGGGAGTATTTATTCCATACGTTGGTGGGGTGGAGCATGCCCATGTTCTGCTCCCGCCGCTTGAGACCCTTTGCACTGTTGAAGAAACATGTGTTCGGGACAAGGCAGTTGAATCATTGTGTAGAATAGGAACTCAAATGAGTGAAAGTGATTTGGTTGACTGGTTTATTCCTCTGGTGAAGGTTAGATTCTTGCTTCGCTTTTACTATTTATTTTTTTAGTAATGCCGTATCTTCTTAGTGTGTGGTCAAGTGAAATCATTTTCTGAAATGTTCGATTAGCTAGAAGTCAAATCATACTTTTTGAATAAATAATTGAAGAGAACTATGGCCCCTTGATCTGGACAATACCATGTGTTTTTTCCATAGGACTTGTGATATGGCTCTCTGAGACTTAGTATTGAGATTAGTGATTTGGTTCTCCTCTGGAATTTTGACATTTGGCATTTTGTTTAAATTCTTCAGAGGTTAGCTTCTGGTGAATGGTTTACAGCTCGAGTTTCTGCATGTGGACTGTTTCACATTGCCTACCCAAGTGCCCCAGAGATGTTGAAGACTGAGTTGCGATCAGTATACAGTCAATTGTGTCAAGATGATATGCCCATGGTCAGGAGGTCTGCGGCATCCAATCTGGGAAAATTTGCTGCAACTGTTGAGCCTGCGCATCTGAAAGCTGACATAATGTCGATATTTGAGGATCTTACCCAGGATGGTAATTGGAAAATAATATTACATTTTTTTTTTGCATAGAGAGTGGCATCTGTTTTTTGTTTGTTTGTTTTGTGCACATGAATCTCATTTGCTTGGATTGGTTTTTATCATTGTCAACAAATGGGACGTTATATTTTGCATTCATCTTCATTGGCATTTGGCAATAATTGGAAATCTAGGCACATCATTACTTGATACTAGGCTGCAGCTTAGAGTAGGACAGTTCATGGTACTACAGTAGAAGTGATTCATCTCCCCGTCTTAGGACATTTGAAGATTTAATGGTGGGGCCATGTAGATGCCGGATAAAAAGTATAGGTGTAAACAATTCGAAGTATGTGATATCAATTTTGCACGAATGCCATTTTTCTTAAATTGATTGCAATCCAGTAAATAACGTGAAGGCTTTTGTATAGCTATGGGGGTCTTACAAGACATCATATGAAAGATGTGTGCTACTCTGATAGAGAAAAATGGGATTTGTGCATGTTGTTACATATTCAAATCATAGCATTGTTTAAATTTGATGACATTGCATATTATAGGTTTTTACAGTATATTGTATAGTTCATGCAATCACACCGATCTTGTGTTTAAATGTAAGGTTTTAATAACTAATTCGAGTTTTCCTGTCAGATCAAGACTCTGTTCGATTATTGGCTGTTGAGGGCTGTGCTGCCCTTGGGAAGTTATTGGAGCCCCAAGATTGTGTTGCACATATTCTTCCTGTTATTGTTAACTTCTCTCAGGTACTTGCAAAGTTGATTTATAGTGTTCAACTCTGCATCTGGTTTGACATGGCCTTTTGAAATGTCTTGTATACTATATTGTGCAGTATTTTTTTTTTTTTTGCAACGTACCAATATTTCACTACTTTCATATATTAACTTGGTTCAGTTGGCTAGTATCTTCTCACTTTCTTCCCCTCGTATTACAGGTTTTTGAAATCTTAGTTATATATTTGTGATGTATCTTTCAGACTGTTCTTTTTGTATTATTGATGCTGTTGTTAGTGACATGAAATGTGTCTACTAGCATGCATGCTTGTGGTCTGTTAGTGGACACTTTCTAATTTAGATGTCGCCCCTTTTGGTAAAGGATCCAAAGGTTTGTTGGAAGAATATGGCGATGTAGAACAGATGAAAGTATTCAATTTAATTGAAAAGTAAATTAAAGTGTTGAAACAAATGATATATTTTGAAGGAGGAAACTCAGGGCCCAAGAGAATGATGTATATAGAATACTAGGGCAAGTGGGCAACATCACTAGTAGTTGCTTTGAAAGTCAATTTAACATATGATGATAGATTAAGGTTGTTCTGGATGGTCTGTTCATTTTGGAGTCTTGTAAGAAGGGGAGATTTAATGTTTTATCATGCCTTTGATATCAGATTGATTTGTATTATTGATGGTAGAATTTTATGTGATTAATTGATGTTCTTATCATGCTAATCAAGTGTTTGCTATATGTTTTGGGTGTGGAGAAACATTAGCACTGTATACAAGCACCTATAACCTGATTTTTGCTTTGCTGCTTCTGTGAGCTCTTATGGTATATTTGTTTGCTCTGCACAGGATAAGTCTTGGCGTGTGCGCTATATGGTTGCAAATCAGCTATATGAGCTTTGTGAAGCTGTGGGCCCTGACTCTACTAGGTATTTATTATCACTGACAATCATTTGAGAAAAGCCTGAACCAGCTATTTGCTTGATATGTCTTTGGTATCTCTTCTAACTTCTATTTGTGGTGATACTAGGACGGCTTTGGTCCCTGCATATGTGAGATTACTCCGAGATAATGAAGCTGAAGTGCGTATAGCAGCTGCTGGCAAAGTAACAAAATTTTGCCGGATTTTAAATCCAGAACTTGCTATTCAGCATATTCTTCCCTGTGTGAAGGTATTCATATTTGTGAAAACTTGTTCACTTCATGAAGTTACACTTTCACCTAATATGTTATTTAGTATAGCTATCTTAATCATTTTCACCTACGTTTTGCAGGATTTGTCGTCAGATTCTTCACAGCATGTCCGTTCTGCTTTGGCTTCAGTCATAATGGGAATGGCTCCAGTCTTGGGAAAGGTAATATTTTTATTTATTATTATTATTTTGTTTTTATTTTTATTTTTGTGTGTGTGTGTGGATTGTGCACTATTCTGATGTTGCGAGAAATTCATCACAGTTCATGCTTTTAAACCAACATCTGATAGTATTTGCTTGTTACTTTATCGATGTCATAGGATAGTGTGTAGCCAATTAACTAGAACAATTATGAAATCTCTATTTCATTGATAAAACAGTTTTCAAATGCGACCTTTTGTCATGTAGATTTGACAAGCATGTTGTGAGTTGTGACCTACTGACCTTTAATGAAATTCTGTGCATGGCCTAAGGTTGTTTAACTTATTAGCAGTTGAATCGACACGATCCTGCTCATGCGTAACATGAAATTGTTTGATTTGCATGGTTAATGCAGGATGCTACAATTGAGCAGCTTCTTCCAATTTTTCTTTCCCTTCTGAAGGATGAATTTCCTGATGTGCGCCTCAATATTATCAGCAAGCTTGATCAAGTGAATCAGGTTTGTCAAAATTTGAGGAGTATCCTACTGCATAAATGTGACCTAATGAATCAATACATGTATGCATTTTCATTCACTCCATATTGAAATAATCTGTTCTTATAGGTAATTGGAATCGATTTATTGTCCCAATCCTTGTTACCAGCCATTGTTGAGCTTGCTGAGGATCGACATTGGAGGGGTCGGCTTGCAATAATAGAGTACATACCTCTATTGGCTAGTCAGTTAGGTGTGGGGTTCTTTGATGATAAGCTTGGAGCTCTTTGCATGCAGTGGTTACAGGATAAGGTTTGTTTACTTTACTCCATCTAGCACTATCAGATTGAGAAATATATTATGCCACCCGTAACACCTTTTACACGTGGTTCTGGTTATTGCATGGGTTACCATTTTAGTTGTATGTTCAGTGATAAAAAAAAAAAAAAAAATTGCTTAGAAATGTTTAATGGATAAGATCTACAAAACTACAATACTAAATCTTCACTTATCCTGCAATGCCTCATTAACATCAGTTGATCTGCATGTGCCATCTCATGAATAGTTAGTAGCTGATTACATTACCTGTTGGCTTGGAATGGCTATCGGGCGGGTTTGAGGCGGATCTGAAAATATCGTCCCTATATTTATGATCTATTTTTGGGAATGACCAACTCTGATTCTGGGCACTGATTGCAGGTTTATTCCATTCGTGATGCTGCTGCTAACAATTTAAAACGCCTCGCTGAAGAATTTGGTCCAGAGTGGGCAATGCAGCATATAGTTCCACAGGTCCGCATAATAATTTGTGACAATGATTAACTAGTTAGTTTTTTTTTTTTCTCAGATCTGTTACCAGAAATCACCTAAAAACCGCCTTTGCTATTGCATCTACAGAACTTGTTGCCTTATAAGTTATAAGTTATCTTAAATTGTCTCACTGGTATCTTGGGTTCTGCTTCAGTTTGTTGGCACATGACCATCTTATTTATGTACTCTTTTCTCGTGTCATTTTCTTTCTAAAGCGAATAACTTTCCCGAGCAGGTATTAGAGATGACTACCAATCCTCATTATTTGTATCGGATGACTATTCTTGGTGCAATTTCTCTCCTAGCTCCTGTCATGGGCTCAGAGATAACGTGTTCAAAGTTACTTCCACCGGTCATTACTGCATCAAAAGACAGGTACCCAAATCCATTCTACACTTAATTGTTATTTCAACGTCAAAGAATGTGTTCCACACTCTAGTTCGGTTGACTCTTAACAGATTCTCGGAAAAATACCATTTACAGGGTACCCAACATCAAGTTCAACGTCGCAAAGGTGCTTCAGTCCCTCATTCCCATAGTAGACCATTCTGTAAGTTTCTCACACATTTTCTTCTTTCAACTTCATTTATAAATTCGAAATATATCCCTTGTAGAGCTGGCAATTCAGGTTTCGAATCGGGGGTTTGAGGTTCAGGTTAAAAAAAAAACATAACCTGAATCCGACTCACAAAAGGTGCGGGTTTGTAATGGAAAATGATTGTTGAGTTCGGATTGCCCGTCCCCAAAATTGATTGAGGCTATTTTGTGCAAACCGAACACGCAAAAATACGCGTCAGAATTTGGGTGCCTACGTGTTAGGGTCCAAATTGCTGGTGACCCTTGGCACCAACGGTAAGGTTGATGCCTTGTGTGGTTTTCAGATATTTAGTACAAAATGTAAGCATTTGCCCAACCCTACCTGGGCAGTGATTGGGTCGGGTATCAAGTGTACGGTCCAAATTGCTATCTCTAGCTGGAGTCACAAAAACAGTCTCTTCGCAAAGGATCAAAGCTAAGGTTGTGTATACTAGTGACCGCTCTAGACTCCACAATGGTGGGAGTCTCGTACACTGAGCCACCCGTTTCTTCTGAAAACTGTTGTCCTCCAGGTGGCTGAGAAGACAATCCGTCCCTGTTTGGTGGAGCTCAGTGAGGACCCAGACGTTGATGTCCGATTCTTCGCCCAACAAGCTCTTCAGGCAATCGACAATGTCATGATGTCTAGCTAAACAGTATGTTCTCACCACTAAATTCACTGCTAGTTGTGTGTTCAGTCCAAAGACCATCTTGATCAAGGTCCAGTTGTTTCTACATATCTCAGATAATTTGTATCATCATCTTTTGTAGAGGTAGTGCAGTTCTGTTCTGTATCTTAACATGTAGCAACTCCATATCTATGGCATTGGCATGTAAACAAACATTCTCTAGACTCAAGTGTTTGAGAAAGAAAAAAAAAAACAGAACTCTCTATTTCTTTTTCTAGGTTTTGCTTGTTTATTGTTCTTTTTAACTCTTGATAGGCTTATGATTATATATATAGTTTGAAGATTGTTTCCTTCAATTTTTATTTATTTTTTCTTAGGTGGAGAGTTGTTCCCTTCATATTGATTCTTAGTTATTTCACAAGACAAATTGATGAAGATGGCATGATTCAAAAACTCCCGCATAGAGCTGCTAATTTGGATTTGAACCCGTGATCGCTTGAAATTTAACTTTCGCTTTGGTTTCATCAGGTATACTGCTATAAAATTGCAGGTTAGGACATGAACCCACATCTCTTGCCTGTCGATGTTGGGTTAATGGTTGAAGTTCTTTCAAAAGTGTTGTAATGTTTGCATCATTTTTGAAGATATTTCAGGATGTAACTATCGATTTCATGTAAAACATGTGTAGGCCAAACTTATTATAAGAATATTATCGGTATAAAATACATAACTAATTTCTTAATAATATGAATAAATAAAAAGAACACTTATTTTACTAAAACATACTCCCTTCGTCCCTAAAATGAGTGTCCTATTTCCATTTTTTGCAAAAATTAAGGATTATCAAATAATTTAATGTGTTTCCAATATTACCCCC
>JAYMSZ010002497.1:0-11926 GCA_036897665.1 Pelargonium citronellum
TGCCACAGATACAGAAAAAGTCAATCCAAAGTTCATAATCTTCAAGTCTAAATGGTCTTTTGGTAAATTGAAAATAACACTCCTACTTTCAGACAATTAAACTAAACAATCTTATAATCCAAAATTCATTTGCAACCTTCTTCCAGACATTGTATTACAAAACAAAGCACATTTTACCTCTACAGAAAATTGAAATGGACAACCCAAATAAGCCCTAACAAAGTGATAACACGTTATTAAGATACTTGGATTCAACTAGTCTTTCGCTTTTACAAATTCACTTGGGTAAGTATATGTGAATTTTAATAAGTGACACTATCTCATAAAAAAATATTTGGTTTAAATTCTTCATTCTCTAATTAAATTATATTAACTACTTTTGTTTGGACTTGAAGTTGGAGGCTCTTCCCCGTATGAAGCTGCATAACTTTATAAAAGTTAAGGATAATGATGTATACAAGGGCCTAAATTTTTGTCTTCAAACATATTGGTCCCGTCTTTTTTTTTTTTTTTTGTCTTTGAACAAACTCCGGCCTTTTAAAATATACTACTCCACTCCCTTTAAAATGTTTTTGTCTTCCTTAAACTGGATTTTACTTTTATCTTAGCTCTCACTTAGGGTTATGCATAGTTTTAGTCCTTAAATTTGTTTATTTTATTAATATTCTACCCCAAACGACCTGCTACTCTAAGTCACCAACATACACGTCATCATAAGCTTACAATGCTAGCGTGCCACATCATCATCTAGCTGCCACCTCAACCCTCAACTATTGAAATGTAGCCTCTCCCTACATGCCAACTTTGACAACTTATTTGACCAACTAGCCTCCGCTCTCATATCCGACGAAACTGCAAATGCGGAAGCCAACCTCCACAACGAGCCCCATCAAGAACAACATCGACCATCAACGTCCAAGACACAATCTCCTTTCAAAAACCATCCCACACCCATAACTTCTATGCATGAACACCCAAAAAAAATGGAAGGCCTTTCAAACCTATCAACCATTCACTTACATAAATCTAAAATATCAACCAATTAAAAAGGAAAAATGTTTAACAACTCTCAAAACCTAAAACACATAGAGGTTATAGACTCATAGCTCATTCCTACGTTGTCGAGGTCGTTGTAGCTGAACGGTTCCTTCTAAGACCCAAATTGTATGTTGCTTCAAGCTTTTATTTAATCTATTTGTCGTTGTAGTTGAACGATTCTTCTAAGACCCAAATTGTATGTTATTTCAAACTCTTTTCCTACTTGTCGGCTTTCTGTGACTATCAAGCCGCCACCGCTGAAGAATTAATGGTTTTCATACCATATTTTGTAGTAGCTCGCCTCGGCCGTAAGGTTCACCTTGATCCACCGACCACCGCTAGTTTCGTGTCCTGATTTGCTATAGGCGAGAAAAAGGATTGGGTTAGGGGTAGATCTTCAAAAATTGGGTGGGTAAATGATGACTTAGTCGAGTTTTGGGGTTTGAGGTTGAGTCTTTGTTTATTTGATGTTTGAAAAATCAGTGTTGAGGTTGATGCTAGCTCGAATGTTTCACTATTTTATTCAAATTGTGATGCTCATCCATGTAGATCTTTGATTATGAAGTGCATGGAAAGAGCTTCAACGTTTGAAGAGTTTATCCTTCTCCAAGTTGGTAGAAAGACAAATCGTTTGACGGAATTTATGGTCAAGTTTTGTTTAAGTACTTATTCGATTTGTAATCTAATCATTCACACTCATGTGGGCGCTCATGCTATTATTTTGGAGGACTATAATTTGTATCTTAACTCTCACTCGGTGAGGCCTTCTTGAGGCTTTTATTTACTATTTTAGTTTCAAATAATAAAAAGTAAATCATGCATGATTGATGCGCTCTGGATTTCCTTTGAGGTCTCATGTTCGAGCCTTCTTGCAGACATGGTGAGATTTATGGGTTTAAGGAGAAAACTAACAACTAACTCGAGTGACGCCCTTACTAGGGGATGAGAAACACTGACATTTATAGATTTGCCGTTTCGTCGTTTATAAAAAAAAAATGAAGATAAAAACTAGTGTTAATGGTAAAAATCCAAGAGTGGAGAGAGGGCAAAAAGGTAGTTACAATAAGAAAACAGATTTTATTTTTATCTTATCCTTATTGCATTCCCCTGAAAACCGTTATCCACTCAGCGTTAACACAAGAACTACTACTAGTTCTTCTCCGTTCATCTCTCTACGCTGCATGTCTTCCCTAGGGTTTCTATCATCCAGGCGTAACCTCAACTCCTCTGCAAAATCCTCCATACATTTGTACGTATTTCCGCATTTACACGATTCATTGTTCGCCAATTGCTGTATCTATATCACTATTCATTTTGCTTTATCTTCAACAGTTTGGGTTTTTGAGTGGAATTGCTGTTTTTCTTCTTGTTTGAAGCGAATGTGAGCACAATTTGGAGTAGCTGAAAAATGTGGGGTTACATACATGTTCCTAATGAGCTCGTCTATGATTTTAAGTGACAATCTCATCTTCAGTTGTTGCAAGCTGTCCCCAAATTCATGTTTGTCTCTCAATCCTTCCAAATTTGTGGTCCCGCTGAACTCTAAACGCGGTCGTAGGCTTTGTGGGTTGGTACCCTATGCCAAGAAGAAAGCTTGGTGGCAGAGATTCCAATCAGTTGATGAAAATGCGAATTGGTTTGGGGCGGAGGATGATGGAGGGCTAGAGGCTGAGTTACAGGACATGAAAGATGAGGAGGTACCGGAGGAGGAGAAGTTTGAGGCGTGGAAGAGGAGAGCGGAGGCAATTATGGAGTTGAGGGAAGCACAGGTAGATATGAGGAATGAGGAAAGTCGGCGGTGGGAGGACTGGCTTGTGGATGATGTTGATTCTACTCCCTCGTGGGAGCAAGATTGGGATGATAGAGTTGAGGAATCAAGAGAAGATGTGTTTCCAGGGCCAGGTGAGGATGAGATAGGACCTGGGAAGGGGTTGGCTGAAATGGTGAGGAATGTAATCCTCGGGAGGGAAGATGATGATATTCTGTATGAAGATCGAGTTTTCCGGTATGCCTCTTTGAATTCGGTGAGTGCAATATATTTGGGATGTGTCTGTTTCTTTCTGTTTTAGTTGTTTAGTTTATTTTATGTTTTAACTTTATTTCTTATTCGGCTGATCTATCTTTGCTTAATTATTTATATCTTCAGTAAGATAACTAGTCTCCCATCCACATTAAGATGGCATGGTTTATTTACACCAATCCCTTTTACGTGTAGGCAAAACTAATGGCACTAAAACAATGGAGTAATTTGGCATAATGGTGGTTTTAGTTTCAGTGCATGAGTTCTTGTTACATACAGTCTCTTCTGTGAGGAGGGAACAATAAAAAGCTTATAACTTGTTTTTAATGATGCAAAACAGTGAAAGTAGAAAGGTATATACTTGTCGAATCACATGAATTGCAAAAGCAGTTTTACCCAACTATTGTAACTTGCGCCTGCCACCCTTTGTGGATTCATTGACTGTGATTAACCTCATGCTTCACATGCCATAATAACTCTGAGGTTGCAGCCATTCAAACAACCCAAAATATTTACTCCCTCTGCGTCAAAATAAGTGTCTGGATTTTTTTATAGAAAAGTTAAAGAGGAGTTAGTTAGCTTTCTTAAATCCAAAACCTTTAAGTGGATTTTCATAATCAGTTCTTGTAACAAGCCATTTTCAATTGATTAAATAGTCAATTTATTTAATCTATATTGTCTTTATAAAAAAAAAAAATCTATATTGTGATTGTTAGAGTTTGTTATAGAATAGGAAACTCTAATTGATCCTAATTGCTCATTTGTGTACTATAAACCGGGTATTCCCATTGTTAATAATTCAATACAATTCTCTCAAACTTAACAATGACATTGTTATAATTAATTTTAGTTTTGAAATACTTTTTTTTGTGCTGAAGCAAACAATTACAGGAATTGAATAACTTTTGTAGTGAGAGAAGATTTAATGGAGAGAGTTTTGGGGGAAAGAATGGAAATGAGCTACTATGGTAGAGTTGTAAGTTATTTTTAAAGAAAAGTTCATATTTTTTACAATGATAAAATTAATAATTGTTTTTAATTATGAAATATGTGTTATTTTTTTTTATTTTTTTTTTAGTGATAGACTGCCTATGTGAGTTTTATTCTAAATATAGGCTTAAGTAATATTTCTTGAAACTGAATTTAGGCTTCAAATGTTAAATGTAAAATCAATCTTTAAATTTTGGGGACGTTTTTGTTTTTCAAGAGAAGTTTACGGGGAAAAAGTATTTGGGGGACTTTCTAAAATAGGGGCGTAAAGCATTTGGTTTGTTGGCCTTATAGGAAAGCCGGCGCAGCAAAAAGAAGAATCGTTCTCTTCTGAAAGCTTGGGAGAACCTATAACATAATTGCTTTGTGGGATAAGAAATGAAAATTCTCTTCTAAAGAAAAGGGGAGCATGATGCAAAGTGTGAGAAAAGCTGTATATTCTTCTTATTACTTCCAACAAAACTGAGAGGAATATGTACATTATATATTGGTACATGTAGCCTAGACTAGTAAACTCAATCAGATCTTGTAATAATAATGTAATATTTACATGGAGAAAATCTCTCCTAATTTACGGGTAAACTTTCAACACCAAGGAAGGATAAACATGTCTTCTGCCCTATAAGCAAAGGAAGATAAGGATAGGGATGTCAAAGGAACCAAGTGGGGAAGTAACAAAAATCTCATCACTAAGTTACCAGATAACTAAAACCATTTCCTTTTTGGTTACTTTGGTCAATTCCATTTTCTCTTCTCTTTTTTCTTCATCACTAGTTAAATGTTCTATTAAATTGACATTTTGCATCAATGGACTATCCTACTGAATCTTATATCATCTTAGCCTATATAAATCAATTCTTATTACAACATATCCCTTTCAAGTATATTTACCATAACAAACATTCATGTAATGGTGTATGTCCATTATGGCGCCTCTCTTCTTTTTTGATGGCTGGGGTAGAAGTGATTTCTTAGTTTCTTACCTAAAACACTGAATCGGCTATGTGCTTGAAATCTGCAATGTCTTATCAGATTACATTATTATGTGTTTTTAATTTTAACCTTCGATATATGGTTGTTGGGTTGGCTAAATGACGCGTTGTAAAACCTTTTAAAGCTTAAGATAGAAGCATCTTTGAAATTAATGTTTCTTAACTAGGTCAAACATCATGATATAACTCTTTTGTAACTGTCATATTTTGATATTATATTAAGTTTGAGTGCTTTATACATCATTACACCATGAAAAGAATCGTGCCATGTTTTGACTTCTAACCACATTAAAAACATCAGCCAACCTATACTTGCCATTAGCATATTGGATACTTTGCTTATGCATTTATTCACAATTTGATTCCCTGAATCATATTCTCTTTCTTGTTACAGGCTAAATTTTTGGCGGTGTTGATAATTATACCATGGGCCTTGGATTTTGTAGTTCATGACTATGTTCTCATGCCTTTCTTAGACAGGTAATTGTTTGGACACTATTGTTTAGGTTCAAATAACTTTGTTAATTCCAAATCCTTATTAGAAAAATATTCAATATAGTATACATCTATGAAGCACAAGTACGGGTACGAGTACCCGGTAAGTCGGTACGACTATTTTAAAATAAGAATAGGTACGGGTACGGTGGGGTACTTATAACTAAACATTAAATAATGTAGTTATAACAGATGGTGCGATGAATATGACATTTTTTTCTTGTAAAATCAAAACCTGAATAAGAGAAAAATAAAAGACAAATTACAAAGTAGCTAGCTGAGAAAATAGATCTGGCATGGAAATATTAGATTCAAATTAGTAATAAGCTGTTAGTGAAGGGTTGAGTCATGATAAGATGAGACAATGAAGCACAAAATATCAAACCATAATGATTATTTTTTCATACTACTTACATGTAAGTGGGGCTGAGAAGATGACCCAGTGAAGCACAATTTTTTTTTCCTGAAATTCTGATTTACAAGAAGTAGGATATTTTATAGTGAACAACAGAGGAAAGGAAGGAAGGATATAAGTTTCGGTATGTAGGTTTTCGTTCATAGAAAATGGCCAGCTAGAGGGATGAAGGATGTGCAGGATATGTAATTTCAGAGTTCTAGTTTGCACTTTACATATTTTATTTTTACAGTAAATGGCAAGATATAAGACTAAGAAGAGGACAAGATATGACCTCAGATTTTCATTAGTTGATAACTTGCAGTAATTGACAGGAGTCATTATCTTATTCTAACACTCCATAAAACTTTTATTAAAATTATGAAGATTTTGATTGTATATATGTTCAAATTACTCATAAAGTACCTGTATTAGATGTTGACTGTATCAAGCTGTACCTGAAAAGTACCCAAAAAGTATGTTCACTTCATTTAAGTACCGATACGTACCCTCCGTTGAAAAAAAAAAGTACCGATACTTACCCAAAAATACCCACGAAGTACCAGTACCCGATAAGTGTCTGGTACTGGTAGGTCCTCTTCGTAGGAGTAACCATGTTTCACATGTATACATCTGAGGAGCAACAAATGTCTCTTAGGTTGTGTTTCGATCTTTACATTTCAAATACAAATTTAATGTTTGGAAAGCCATAAAATTCCAATTGAAAAGGTAAGATCTTTTTTTTTTACCTTTTGAAACTACAAGGTAAGAGTTATCATTTTGAAATCCCCAAGCAAGTTTTGAATTTGATTTGATTTGAACCAAATTCAAATTCCTTTGTGCATCCAATCATTGGATTTGACTTGAATCCAAGATTTCTAATCAAACTAAATAACCCAAATGGACCATTAAGGTATTTGGCTATTCTACTTTAAAAGTTTGATGCAATGCTCATCTACTTTTAATTGCAGTGAACACTATAAGACACTCATAATACAAATTATTTGCATAGGTACCTCGTAGGCTTGTAGTTGAATATTCCCTTTATTTTCTAGTGATCATTAAAGTTTGTTAAGCCTGGAAACTGATGGAAATGCGCTTTGCTATATTGTCAACAGATACGTGAAAATTGTACCACTTGCAGCAGAGGTGTTTGATGTCAGAAGAGAGCAAAAGCTCGAAATAGTTAAGGAATTGAATGCTGATAAAGCTAGATACCGTCTTGAGGTGGAGATTGGTAAATCTCCTCCTCTTTCTGATGAGGACCTTTGGTTAGAGTTACGGGAAAAAGCGTAAGATCAATTAATTTTGTTATGCTCCAATTACTTTTGTTCTATATTGAGCTTAGTTTTTTTGTTTTCTAATAAGTCAGCAGATGATTAGAGTACAAAAAAAAAAGGACATTGATGCCAAACCAAACAATTTTCCATGATATTCAGAACAAGAGAAGACCTCATCCCATGACCCACATGCTTGAATAAATTACCCTAAAGTAACTGGGGCATGTAATGATTCGGCTTTTTTATTTCAAGCTTCACGGTTTGCATTGCAGCAAGACTTATGCTCTTAAGGTTTTAAAAGGTCAAAACCAAGATTGTGGGGATCATTGGTTCTTCTTTCTCCTTTTTCTATCTTGAAGACAGATTATTATATGTTCAAATTTTGAGGACTAGAGAAGATAGGTGGCGAATGATGGATCCATCAATCTCCAATCCGACTCTTTGGACCTTGAGTATCAGTTTTCTTCATTTTTATACACGTGTATTGTACTTCAATGAATATGCTCTTCAATGACTTACTTGAAATACCAGATTAATAGAACACGTTCTTTGGAATCAACATTATTTCTTATTTTTAATTTCAACGTAGTAATTGCATAAAAGTTTGTGAATGGTGGTTGTCTGTTTTGACATGCTGTGCCTTGGTGAAGGGGATAATTTCCCTGGAGAAACATTCCTGATGTATTTTTCTCGTGGAGCTAAGTTACTTAAATCCTAATCTTATCAGCTCTGTTTCTGTTGCCTCAAACAGTTTAGAATTACGAGAAGAGCAGAGGCTAGAGAACCGTAGAGCATTTGCCAATATATGGTCAGATATGGTATTCGGGATCTCACTATTCGTTCTCTTATACTTCAATCAAAGTAAAGTGAGTTTGTACTGCTCTATTCCTGTATGCTCTGTTTATCATATCCATGTTGAAACATATCTTCCTGAGTATCTGTCTATATATTTATTTTGAATTTACTGCTATCAGAAAAGTAGTTGTAAAGGGGGGCTATCATCATATCTCGTAAATGACATTCCTCCTGTGGTTCTTGATGTTCATGCTGTGCTGATGATGTGGGAGACTCTTGTCATGGGTTAAGTGTTCTCCCAAGCCAATATTTGTAATTGTAACTGACTCAAAAAAAATTAGCTCTAGGCTGTGTAAGCTAGTATAAAGCTTTATAATTTGAACACATAAAGGGTACAATTGCATAAAATGGGGTTACAAATAAACATTGGGCTGAACCTGGGAATTGGAGTTTCTGGCTCCTTAGCAGACTACACTTTCCTTTGATTTTGTGACTGTATTAAGCAGTTTGCATAGCTATAATGATTGGATCCTTACTTCTTTGATCTTGAAGTATGCACTACCATATTAAAAACATAAAATCTCATTAATCTTTATATTATATATATAATATCAGTAACATCTGTTCCAATAACCAGAGAGGACGCTCTACCTATCAATATCTAGAGTGGTCGGGAACTTAAGATTATCGTCAAACATCAAGGATTTCCTTTGTAGATTCCAGCGAATACTGCCCTCTTTGACTTGCACCAGATGCCTCTTTCTGTTTCTGCTTAACAAGTTTAAAGAATAAGTTTAGTATTTTGCCAACCATCCATTTTCTCCCTCTTTGCAGGTAGCTTTGCTGAAGTTTTCAGGTTATAAAATACTAAATAATGTTCCAAATACGTGGAAGGCACTTACTATTATAACGTTCTCGGACACCCTCTTGGGGTAATACTTTTATTTTTTTATGACTAGACTTGAAGATCACTTCTATGTTTCACCATTTTTAGTAGTTGTACTCGTGACTAAATTTTCCTAAAAATTGCATCCTTTTAGGTATCATTCTGAACTTGGTTGGCGGACGTTGATAGATTCTTTGGGTGAGCATTATGGGCTCCAGTTTTATGAGCCTGGTGTAACCTTTTTTATCTGCACATTCCCTCTTCTCACAGATGGTTGCATCAAGCTTTGGGTATGTTCTAGTTTTGAAATAATATTGATGTGATTGTTGTCATATATTTTCTATTTTATCAAGATATATGGACGATGCCATTGCTGTTTCCATTGTGTGAATTATGGCATTCATGATACATAATGAAAAAAAGAAAAGAAAAAGATATCAGGTATTGGGTATTGTTGAATATAATGTAAATTGTATTATTAGAGTATTTCAAAATCAATGCAAAAAAGAGCAAATTTATTGGCTATGCAAAGTTTACAGATCCATAAGAAAATGAAATAAGGCTGATCTAACCCTTAATCCAAGGAGACAATTAGGCAAAATATAATTTCAGGAATCTTATAAATCATGAGATTCTAATATATATTGACATTTAGGGATGAGTAACCGGGTATCCATATCTAAACCAGTAACCCTCCAAAACTTATTTCGGGTATTGGATAGTTTAAATCTATTACCATATCTGGGTATGATCCAAACATCATTATTACTGTCTTTTTTTACTATTATGATTATTTATTTTGGGTTCAATTTAATGAACTTTGAAAGTGAAGTTCATATTATAAAAGAAAGCCTTTGGTACACAAGAATGAAATGGAATGAGCATTTATGCCAAAATGTTTTTCCAGGCAGAATGATCTTTCCAGAAAGTGTGTTTGATACAAACCCATAACCGTAGTATGTAAAATCATGTGTGTAAAAATCAAGCTATTAATCTAATGATAAAAACATCAAATAAGTAGAAGAATCTAGTTTCTACTGAAGTACTTACATGACCAGTTTGTATTTCAATGTACATATATATGTTTATGGGGTAATGTTTTAATTCATCCTCCAACTATGCATGCATATAATGTTTTATCTCCCAACTATTCTTCCTAATGATTTAGTATTCCAAAGTCTTATTTATTTATTTAAATGTTGAATTTGTTTTATTGATGTAAATAACTTGTTATAACTAGTACAAGAGAGACTCTTTTATATAGTAGATTAAGACTAGAAATAGGAAATAAGCTAGACTAGGAGATTAAACTGAACTTTTCTAAAAACAATATATTTTTTAATTTAACTAACTTTTCTAATTCTACTAAAATAAGAATCAATTCTTCACAAAATTTAATGATTAATTCAACTTCCATTTAATATCAATATTTTGTACATGCATTCAATTAATAGAGATTAAGACGTGTAAAATATGAGACCAAACTGAAGTTAAATAAAAATGTTTTTGGGCACAGGGATGAGATCTGATAGTGTAACGATTCATGGTGATTTAACAAATAGTTGAAGAATAAGTATAATACTTGTGTGTAGTTGGAGGACCATTTATTACTTTAACACTATGATTATATATGGCTGTTAGAATATGATGTGTTCATTGGCAGCATCTAAACAATACTAGACTAATAAATTGTAATCAATCTAAAGTAACGATTTAGCAGCTATTTGTTTCCCATTGTGAAAAAAAACCATTAACATATAATGAAAAAAAATCTGGTATAATAGATTTTTTTATCATTAATTATGATAAAAGCAAATTTGAAGTTTTGAACAATTTAGAACACCTTATCAGATGGGCTAAGCTGTAGCTGGTATAGAGTGCAATTTGATTACATTATATCCTAGCTTTAAAGTGGAATCGGAGTTTCAGAATGCTTTTTATGGTTATTTTTGTAGTGTTGTCATTCCCTTTTCACTCTATAGAGACTTGTCTGCAAAAATATGCAATGTTCAGACCTTTGAACCGCCTTTATCCCTTGATATTGTACCATCTTTCTATGTCAATTGATATAGGAGGTGTTGTTTATATTTGTGGGAATCAGTTCATGATCTTTAAGAGAATTCCTACAATGTCTTCTGGTACATTCGAAGTATACGTTCAGCTGGCTTACTACTATCACTTTCAAATGCCATTGCTTATTTTTCATGCTCCCACCGTTAATCTGATGAAAACATGATTGAGATTCTTTGTTTGTGATTTTGTTAAATATGATTTCTTCTTATCTAATGCAACTCTCAATCAGTGGTGGATATTAACTTATTTAATCTATTTTATCACATCATACAGATATATAGAGAGCTTCCAAAGTTATCGCCAGAGCTTGTCAGAATCCTTAAGAGACTAGACGGTGGGTAGTGAGCCTGCTAGGTAATACGTATCGTTAGTACACCAATTTTCCCGCTCTATATCATTTTTTATTCTTCGTCCTTGATAGAGGATTATCAGGGTTTGTAAGTAATAGGAAGAAATGGGAAACCAGATTCAAGGCCTGCTGAATCGTACGCTTATATTCAATGTGAGTTCATTTGTTATAATATGGTAGCTTACAATAAAAGGGAATAAAATTAAAACGATTCATGTATTTGGGGATCATATGATTGTTATGTCTCAGAATTGTAACTATTGTGGACACAGATTTGTGATCAAATACCCCTTTTAGTTAGGTTGGATGTTAATGTATTTGAGTTTTGAACATGCATGTTGAGTTATTTCCATTTACCATCTTGATTCCTTTTTGTCTTTGCCTCTTTGGTCCTTTGCGCGGATCAACAAGGTGGAGATCGGAGATTTGTTATATCAAAGTTAGAGCCGAATTCGAGCCTTGGTTTAGCCTTGTTTAGTGAACTAGCCGAGCTGAGCTTTTTGTGGCTCGACATGCTCGCTAGCTTGTTTGTTTATTATTTTTCAATATATATATATATATATGAACATCAGTTGACTGATATAATTTTATATCAGTTGCACTAATAAGGTGGT
>JAYMSZ010002498.1:0-11924 GCA_036897665.1 Pelargonium citronellum
GTCCCCGCCCACTCTTTCTGGCCTGGCCCTCCCAGCCATTAACTCTTAGCATAGTACCACGTCAGCTATTCATACCCATACCCACCCCTGAATTTCCGAATCCGGGTTGCACAGTGTCTTGCTGAGAGTCTCAGCCAATTAAGCTTGACTGAGACTCCTCAACCTCAATACTCAAATTGTCAACTCTAACTATCCGTCAAGTCGACAAGAACAACCTTAATTCTCTTGTGTGTATGTGGTTAATTATTAATCTTTCCAAGTGAGCCCAAGAACAACCTTAAAAATGTGAATCTTGATTGAAAATGTAATCTGGGAAAATGGGTACTGTAAAAACAAGCACCAAACCCAGTAACTTCCAGCTTCTTGAGAAGATGATGATGGAGACAAGAACCTGAAATCAGAGCTTCAAGAGTTTTAAGGAAAAGCAAAAAAATAATGCAACAAAAGTCCTCATGTCATGTTTTTGTGTTTCTTGATTATCATTTTGGGAGCAACAACCAACTAATTTTCTGATCTTTTAATGCTAAATACAACAAAAAGTCTGGTTCTTGTGGACTTTTAGCTCTGTTCTCTAGATTTTTGGTACAAAGGAACCTTTATTATTTTTTAATTTTATTATTAGGACTTTGTTTAATGTTAAAATCTATAAGATTTAAAATTTAATTTAATGGGTTCTGTTTTTTGGGGGGTCTTAAGTAAAGTTCTTGAAAAAAAAGTTTCTAAATTTCTTATGTTCTTCACTTGTATTTGATGTTTTGATATTTATACATAGTACTAATAAGACAATACATATGTAAAATACTACGTTGTTGAATTGTCCAATTTTCTGACACCAAACTATTTATATTTTTAAGAAAATGTGAATGACATAATTTAATTCTTTGAGGACGACTCTGATTTGATCTTGCTTTTTTTTTTTGGGAGTTTTTATTTTCTTTTTTGTGAGGGTTAAAATTTAAGGGTCTAGGGTTCTTTTTTTCTCCTCTACTTTATTCACTCCTTTGTGATTTGAGGAGCTTTCATTGGTTTTGGGTTGTGCTGTGTTGTTCTTCCAATTCCGCATTTTCCGCTCATGGGTCGGTGGATTTTCTGTGTTTTCTCTTCTGGGTAGGTGATTTTCTCGGATTTTCTCATCTGGGTCAGAGCAAATTTGTGGATTGGGATCGAAAGTTTGGGGCTTTGCACTTGGTTTTGCTCAGGATAGGGTTTTGATTTTCTGGGTTCTGAGAAAATTTGGTGTTTGGAGTGTGTGGAGTGGTGTTTGGATTGATCTCTGCTGATGAAGTTAGGGTTTTGATTTGGATGGTGTTGTTGGGTTCTGTGGAAGTTGAAGCCTAACATTTTGGTGTGAGGAACTTGTTTAATGATGATTCATGCTGTTGGTGCTTCAAAATATGCTTGCAGTCTCCTAGCAGTCACTTGTGGGAGAGGTCTTGAGGATAATGGGAACAAGGATGGCTCGAAGAGCCGGAGACAATATCCATTCCCGGAGTTGGTTTCTTCGGGGCGCTTGGAGGTACAATATCTGCTTTCAGTAGCTTTCTGGTATTGAAAAATGATACAGAAGTGTATTTTTCATGTATTGCTGTTGTGACTATGTCTTTGTTTCGGTTGCTTGGTTCGTTTTTCTGGTGTGGTCTTGGAATGCAGGCTCAAACACTTGGTAACTTTCAGTGGTTTTTGTGTCTTGAAAAATGATTATGAAGTTTATTTTGTATATTGCTGCCGTCACAATGTCTTTGTTTCGGTTGCTTGGTTTTTTTTGGTGTGGTCTTGGAATGCAGGTTCAAACTCTCGGTAGCTTTCAGTAGTTTTGCTTGTATTGAAAAATGACTGTGAAGTGTATTTCTCATAAATTGCTGTTGCGGCAATGTCTTTGTTTTGGTTGCTTGGTTCAAGCACTCAGTAGTTTTCTTGTATAGGAAAATGGTTATGAATTGTGTTTTTATATATTGTTGTTGTTACAATGCCTTTGTTTCGGCTGTTCGGTTCTTATTTTTTCGTATTATTTTGGAATGCAGGTTCAGACACTTGTGAATCCGAGTAAAGACGAGTTCAGTAAAATTCTTGAATCGTACCAGCCTAATTTTGTGTACTTGCAAGGGGAGGAGCTTGAGAATGATGAGGTTGGATCTTTGACATGGGTTGGTCTTGATATGTCCAGTCCTGAAGCTCTATCCGAGCTCTTCCATACTACATTGCCCACGACAGTACGTAATATAAAATTTCCCGAATTTTTTATCCGATGATGCTGTACTAGTTTTTGCTTCTTGCATTTGGTCTGATTTCGGCTCAAATATTTATGAAGGTTTATTTGGAGGTCCCGAATGGAGAGAGATTAGCAGAAGCTCTGCACGCGAAGGTGATTTTGATCTCTTTAACGTGTCTTCCAAGTGTTTGCTTCAATTGATTGTCATAATGATTTTTGGTTTTAGATTGTAATTTGAAAACCGGAAGCTTTAAGCTTCTATTTTTTATTCACATGGAAACGAAACAGAAGATTGATCGTCTTTCATTTTTGCAGGGCATTCCTTACGTGATATATTGGGAGAACATTTTTTCTCGATATGCTGCTTGTCATTTTCGTCATGCATTACTTTCGGTGGTGCAGAGGTATATACGTTATTAATTTACACCTACAGAGTGGTGTTCTATCTTTTAGTTTCCAGGGCATGTTATAGATAAATAGTTAGAGAGAGAAAGAGAGAAGCTAAATTTAATTATGATGTTATTGTGTATTGCAGTTCATCAACCCATACATGGGATGCTTTCCAACTCGCACATGCCTCCTTTCGGTTTTATTGTGCACGGAACAACCCCGTCCTTCCTGCTAACCGCCACGGTGTTAGTGGTGACATGGGGCCACAGGTGCTCGGTGAACCTTCAAAAATAATCATACCTCCTCCCGAGATAGGGGAAGAGGACGATGAAGAAGGCTCTATGGACGATCTTCCTGCTGTAAAGATACACGATGATGACGTAAACTTGAGGTTTCTTGTTTGTGGGGTACCATGCACTTTGGTAAGTCACCTCCGCTTACCTGATTATGTATGCTATTTATTCTCTTCGGAACACGTGCTACACAGAAACATTGAGTTTATATGATTATTGATAAACTTAGTTATTTTCAGGATGCATCTCTATTAGAACCTTTGGAGGACGGACTCAAAGCCTTGTTGAGCATTGAAGTAAGTATTGCAAACATCTTACCTTGCTTCACAATCTATATTTCTCTGCCTTGCCTTCTTTTTTGTCACGCGAATGAAAAATCGTAACAAATGTAAAAAGAAAAACGCGTTACTACCACGCACGAACTTTAATAGATTTATTTTGGGAATTCCGCATTACTCTTAAGTGCCAGTCTGTTAAGAGTATAAAGTTAATATAGGACCATCAATTGTCAGTTTAAGCTTTTAGTTGAGTTGGTCCTCTTCTTGGTGTCGGTGCCTTCTATAGCAAGAGGTCACAAGTTTGAGTCCTGTTGCCACCCTAATAAAAAGATTATTGGAATTGTCAATCTACGTGTAAAGCGGTAACAGACTTACACGCGAGTGTGTTAGAGTATACAATTAATATTTTGGTCTTCAACTATCAACTATCAACTATCAACTATCAACTATCAACTATCAACTTTAGCTTACAAAGTCTTATTTATTCCCTTATGGATTAATGTCAAAGCTATTTGCTTTATGGTTTTCTCATGGAAGTGAACTTTGACTATGTTGGACCAAATGCCTGGTCTTGACGTCTTGTCAATGTTATGCTGTGCACTTTCTCTTCATTAGGAAGCAAGAACATTCATATTTTAACTTTTGCTTGTACCATCTGCCCTCGTTGAGCCGCATTTGTGCTATATAGAGTTTCTAATTCTTTCCACTTTTCCGTTTTCCCCTTTTGCTTTTACTAGGTACGTGGGAGCAAACTTCATGGAAAGTTTAGGTACGATGCATCTCGGAAGCATTTTTACTCTGAATTTATTTATGATGTTCGGTGTAATATCTGGCCAATGTTATAGTTTCTTATTTGACTGAACAAATATAACAATGCATTAATCTTTTACACTGCTTGTACTTCACAATTCAGCGCCCCTCCACCGCCCCTTCAGGCTGGGACATTTTCTCGTGGTGTCGTGACCATGCGATGTGATTTATCAACCTCTAGCTCTGCTCACATCTCACTTTTGGTGTCGGGTAGTGCACAAACTTGTTTTGATGATCAGGTAGTTACATATGAGTTTGTTGTTGGTTTTTGATGTTGGAGCATCAAAATCCTTACATTATTTATTTATTTTATTTTTTATGTTTTTCATTTCAGCTTCTAGAAAATCATTTGAAAAATGAAATTATTGAAAACAATCAGCTAGTAAGTGCTCTACCCGACTCTGAGGGAAACAAGCCGCCTTTGTCTGAGCCTCGAAGATCTGCTTCAATAGCTTGTGGAGCAACGGTATTTGAAGTTTGCATGAAGGTCCCAGCATGGGCTTCACAGGTTTCTTGTGTTTTCCTACTTTCTTTGTGTTCTCATCACACGTATTATCGTTTTTGTTCTTGTTCGTAATTTTATGTTTTACGTGTTTGCTTGCTTACATTAACCACATGGATATTGGAATTGGATACCTTCTAATATGCTTCTTATGCTATTTTTTGCACGTGATTCATATACAAATCATGTTTTTGAGGAATTTTACTGATAAGAGTAACTATGATTATATAAATTATATTAATTTCACGATTTTTATAGGCTGGGTTGAGGAGCATTCAACAAACTGTTCTTGTCATGCTTCGAAAAATTTCCTTTTTTTCTCTATATCCTTGTAACTAGTAGAGTCTGGGGGCATAATGGTTCGAATGTATCTATATGGGGGCAAAAGTGTCAATTTGAGTGGTCTAAAGGCTTCTAAACTGTGTGTTTGCTTGTAACGAAAGTGGACTTTGATGTTCTCTATGCTTATGGTGGCTAAACTACTTTCAGGTTTTCAGACAGCTAGCACCGGATGTTTCTTATCGCAGTTTAGTTGCACTTGGCATCGCAAGCATTCAGGGATTGGCCGTTGCTTCTTTTGATAAAGACGATGCAGAGCGTCTCCTCTTCTTTTGTTCGAGGGACGGGAACGATATGTGTCCAAACAATTTTGATCTTATCTGTCCCCCAAGTTGGTTGAGACCGCCTCTTCCCAGTAGAAAGAGGCCCGGATCGTGCCTAGAAAATGGTTCGGCCAAACAAGCCGCTTCTAGAAGAATAGATGACATGGACAAGATGAGGGCTGCGATGAATGGGGTCAGCATGCCCCTAATCCCGGCTAGGCAAAGATTGAAAGTAGCGGCTTTGAGGCCCATTCCTCATGTTCGTCAACATAAGATGCCACCGTTTACTAGAATGTCTGAAGCAGATGGGTATGATGGTGGTCAAGTTAAGGTTGAGTTACCCATTCTTCCCTTGATAAAGCAGACTGTCACGGGATCAGCTTCTGCTACACATCGAAAATCGTTTTCGAGCTCTTTTCAGGCTAAACAGATTATTTCCTTGAATCCCCTGCCTCTGAAGAAGCATGGTTGCGGTCGAAGCCCAATCGAGGTTTGTTCTGAGGTGAGTGCTGTTTTGCTCGTATATATGATTCAAAGTTGTCCATTCGGGTTTTGGGTTGGGTTGAAAAGACCTCATTTGGGTTGTACATAGAAAATGTGCGGGTTGCCCGACCTGATCTATTTCTTTCCATGAAAACCCGATCTGAAAATAAATGGGGTTTATTTTGTGACCCGGATCCAAAAAATTGTAGTTCGGATTTTGGGTGCTCGCAGGTTTGGATCCACATTGCGAGCTCTATTAGGATTATGTTTTAAGTCCGGTTAATTTGTGTTTTTGCTGACATCTATATTCTGTTATTTTCTCGTAGGTGGAGTTTCTCAAGGACGTGATGCAATTCCTTATCCTGAGAGGGCATACTCGTCTCATTCCTCAGAGCGGGATTGCTGAGTTCCCGGATGCCATACTCAATGCAAAACGTCTCGACCTCTACAACTTATACAAAGAGGTAAGCTCTCAGTAGCATTTTGTAGTATTGATTTCCCATTTCATTGAAGTAGGTAGTTGATTCAATCTTATTGAAAATGACGGCTGAAGAACAGAACACGAAGAAACCCTAGTTTATTTTATGAAAGTTCTGAAAGAAATCAAACATAAGCTAAACCCAAAGAAGTTGCGCACTTGGGCAGCAGCCATTCATAAATCCCAACTCAAACCCTACCTGTAAATGAACCCGAATTCAAAACCCGAAAATTTCAACAATAAAAAATGACCAAAATACCCCTCAAACAAGCTCAGAATGCGAATAGCATTTGTTTGACAGAAGGGTGTTCTTCAGGTGGTAACGAGAGGAGGCTTTCATGTTGGCAATGGCATCAACTGGAAAGGACAAGTTTTCTCCAAGATGCGTAACTACACAGCAACCAATAGAATGACAGTAAGTCTTATACCCTTGTTTCGTTCTTTATTGTTGCAATATCAGTTACATGATGTCGTAAATGGCTTCACGTATGAATATGAGCATTTGGGTATGGGTGGCTTTATAGACCTTTCTGATGCAAATGCTCTTAATCGAATTTGAATCTTCACATCTATGCCTATACAGGGCGTCGGAAACACTCTGAAGAGGCATTACGAAACATACCTCCTAGAATACGAATTGGCTCATGACGATGTAGACGGAGAGTGCTGCTTGTTGTGTCACAGGTTTGTACTCATTCCATGTTCGGCAAAAGTCGTACTATTCTTTATTTTTCTCAGTAATGTTTCCTTTGTCCTTACAATGCGATTTGTGCAACTTTTCAACAGTAGTGCAGCTGGAGATTGGGTGAACTGCGGCGTGTGTGGAGAGTGGGCTCACTTCGGTTGTGACAGAAGGCAAGGTCTCGGTGCCTTCAAGGTACGATTATATTAGCATCATCTCTCGGTCACATAGTCATAGACTCATAGCCCAAAGCTTACAAAAATCTTAAACTCTTCGTTTCTTGTAACTTTCAGGATTACGCAAAAACAGACGGGTTAGAGTACATATGTCCCCATTGTAGCGTAACTAACTTCAAAAAGAAAGCACAGAAACCCTCGAATGGCTATCCACCAAGCTTAACAATATCCCGACCATTGTGATTTTGTTTTCCTTATCGTTCACCGGAGATTGTGAACCGTCAGGATTGCATGTTTTTGTTATGTTCCATCCCTTCCCACCGGTAGGTGAGGCAGAGAAACTTGGGGAGGAAGAGTTATAGGTACGAAAATGAGAACGAGATTCACATTCTTCGTGCTTGGATTACGATTTTTTGGTTAGAAGAATGGCTTTGAAACGATAATCTCGTCCCAATGCTTCCATAATAGAAGAGAAGATGAGCATAGTAGAGCAAAGCTTTGGTGAGGCCATAATATTATACCAAATAGATGCAAGAACTTGGTTTTTGTTTGTAATTTTTTTTTTTTTAGGTTTTTGAAGAGCATTGAGATGTTGAGCAGAGAAGATGATTATAATTAGGTATTGAGCTAGGTATTTTTATGCCCTTTGTTTGGGAGGGGTTTGATGTATTATATTTTAGAGACCATTTATAGCTATTGTAGTATCTAATTGAATGAACATTTAATCCACTATGATTGTCCATTTGAATTATTGGCTCTAATTTGAAATTTCGGATTTTAGTCAAATTGTTTATATAATTGTATGCACATAATTTTGATTCAGCCCAAATTTGATCGAATTCGAAACTAGAGACAAATTAAATTTGGGTTTGAGATCGGAAAGCTCTAACTTGAACCCAAACTAGAGATGTTAATCAAATTTGGGTTTGGGATCAACAAGCTCTAACTTAAACCCAATTCGAAAGTGTGCAAATTGTGGGGAAATTGATCTAATTCTTTAAGATTTTTCAATTTCCTTAAAAAACGAAATTTAGTAATATTGCAGCAATGTAAGAAACCTGTTATTCTAAACTTTGAGATCTTACGGGTAAAATGTGCAACAAACTTGCAAAAATGTTGATCGGTTCGAAATTTTAAAGAATGAGTGATTGATACTCAGTCATGTCACATACCCCTTTTAGTAAGCAATAAATTAAACCACTCTTAGAAACATCAATTACTTTTATTTTAACACATGTAATTACAAATAATTATTACATACTATTCTTAATTTCCTCAACAATATGAAGCAAGTGAATCAAAGCCATTTTATGTTGATCAAGCTCCTCCAACCTCATAATTCCCTCCAACGGTTGATTCCACCAAAACCCACTTTCACCACCACCACCACCACCACCATTTACACGTAGATTCAAATTCAAATCAACATGCTTGTTCTCGTTCTTGTTCTTGTTCTTGTCGTCTTCGTGGTCTCCTATGTTTTGTCCTCGTACTAATTGTTGTGGTGCTGACGTCAGCACGTGAACATCTTCTCCTCCTCCGGCGAGGTAGCGGTTGACGACGAGCTCCGGCGAAGGGATGCCGAAGGAGAAGGCTCTTCCTTTTCCGGAGAGGGCCATGACGGCCACCTCTCCGCCGCACGACACCGCCAGCTCCGCCGGGTGAGAAGGCGACGACGGCGACTTGGGAGTCGCAGAGGACCGCCAGCTCCGCCGCTTTCTTGAAAAGTCCGTTTTTTCGTTTCGAAAACGTGACGAATAGCTTGCTTTTTTCCTCTATTTTCTTCATCTCTATCTTTCTCCGACCACCCGTTTTCTTTTCCATAATATATATATATATATATGTGTATATAAATATAATATTTAGAAGAAGAACTGAAGAAGAGATCATGGGTTTTATCTATATATAAGTAGGTTTCTTTTTTCTTGATTCAATTCCTACAATCTTGGAGTTAGAGAAAATATTAATTTTCTTTAATTGACAATCATATTAAACTTACAAGTAATTCAAAAGGAAAAGTATCAAAATGAAATATTGTTTCCTTTTTTTTCTTCGTATTACATAAAATTTTGGGTCAAATTATTGTTACTGAAAAATTAAATGGAACATTCAAATGCATCGTTCAAATATCACGTTTAAATAGTTATAATAATTGACTTGAAAAAATTGTGGTAATTATAGCATAACTATGGTAATTAACTAGTATGACCTAGTACCTCTAAAAAAATTCCTAGTACGTATGACTAAGTAGAATCTTCTCTAACCATATGAACCGTGCATGCTTGTTTTTTAGTTTCAATACAAACACAACTTGATTATAAAATTAATGAAATCAAATTTCGTTTCTTTTGTGTTTGGAGCTGAAACTCAAATTCAAACTATATTATTTAGTTGAGAATTCTTAAATATGTGTTGTTGAGCCCAAGATATATAGTGGTAAAGAAAAATATTGGGCTTTTGTTTAAAAGTTTCTAACCTTGGAAGTCTAATTTCTTTCTGAAGTTAATTATTTTACAAATATTTTAGATCAAGACCCAAACAATTAAGCATTAGAAATTGTTCTATATCTGTATATAGATGATAATGATGTCTTTTATGAATAAAATACAAGCATATAAGTGATATTATTTAATCATGTATATACAAATGTGTGTTCCTTCAAAAAAAAAAAAAGTATATACATAGAGAAAAAGGAGTCTCAGCCAAGATTTCTTGGCTGAGACTCTCAGCCATTAACTCTTGGCCAATGAGATGGTGCCACGTCAGCTATCCATACTCATATCCACCCTCCTGAATTTCCGGGTTCGGAGCGACCCGGTTGAATCCGGGTCGCTCTGTGTCTTGGCTGAGACTCCTCAACCTCGTATACATATGTGTGTATAAAGGTGATCTAAATCATAAAGTCAAGACACTTCCTTTGATGGATAGCTACATTTTCTTTGAAATTATTGTCAACTCTATCTTGACTCTTTTAAACTAGGGTTGGAAAGGAACAAAAGGAACTATTTACTAAGTAATAAAGATTTAGATGACAATAATTGAGGTGTTGAGATGATGATGCAAGACCATTCTTCATCAAGGACACTACCAAACCCTATTTTTCTTTAAATATTGATAACATAATTATTCCCCTATGGTATAAAGAGATTATCCTACACCAATAAGCCATACACAACAAAATAAAAGCAAATGCATGCCACTATCATGATCAATAATATGAAAATGACATTAAATAGTAGATTGACAAATGAGACAACATTACAACAAAATAGTATCCAACTTGATCAACAAAATATAGATACTTTTTGCCCAGCTCATTGAACCATTTGGGATTTTCATTGAAACAGATCGAACAATTTAATTAGTCAAACTAGTACTACTAATTTTTTTAGGATAATACCACGTCAAGATTGACAAAAAATTGACCCACCAAACATGTGGCGTTGTTTGGTCCGACCCTTAGCGAGCTTGGCTCGAATTTAACCTAATAATATAAGGTTACGACCAACAAAAAGCAGCCCAACAAGCGTTCTTGTGTTTTTTTTATTCTACCGTTGACTCGTTTATCAGCTCTAGCGAACAGTTAGAACAGTCACCCTCGTTAAATTGATTAATCAAATTTTAACAAATTTAGTGTTTAAAACAATTTTTGCATTGATTTCAAAAACTCAAGAGCCACATGTCTCTTTTCCACTTTCATAGTGGAACTCCCAATAATTGCATGTGAACTCCATAAACCAACACACCACCCTCTATCCTTCCTTTAGGACCTCACTCCTCACCTCTCTTCATAATCCCTCATGGGTCCTCCATTACTTGTCCCACTCCAAAAATACCCTTTTTACCCTTCTTTGTCCTTGCTCTTTCTTTTGTTTTTCTCCATGTTTTTTGCCCATCCTTTTTCAACCCTAAGTTTTAAATCTTTGACTCTTCTTTACCCACCATTTTGTTTTTAACCTTTTTACAACTACAAGGGAACAAACATCTTCCAAATCTCCTTTTGAACTGTGCCTTTCCTTATGGCAAAGCTGGTTTGAAGCTAAAGAATCCATTGATTAATTTCAAAATTCAAACAAATGTAGCTTTCTGTCTTTGTCCATAGCCCCCACCATTGTCATGGAGTAATTGGTTGAGATTTGCAAGGTGCAAAACTAATGATCAAGATGAGCTCCATGACATGAAGTACTAGTACTACCTTGCAACAAAAATAAGTTACAACTAGCCATTCAGATTTCAGGTCGAGCTTTTGAGATTTAGATTGATATTTGGATTGTGCATGTAAAATTGAATCAAATTTTGTTTATGTGATCTGATATAGAAAGTGTGTCAAACTTAAAGTCCGTCGATTCAATTTATAAATTTATTTTCTCCACGTGTACAATGATTAAGTTTTGTATTTTTTACGTTGTTATTCTCATCTTACTATTGCAATCAACACCATTTTATTTTAAATAAGCAATTAAGTTTCAAAAGAACAATGATGATGATGATCCACAACTGTCCTAGTTGGGCATGCACATTACGAAGAAGCAACACTGGCCATTAGGGTCCCATCTTTGGACTCAACTCTTGTACCAAAAATTAAATCACTAAAACAAAACTAATTAATACACTCTAATTAAAGGAGTAGGACATGGCCTTAATTAATTCAATTAATCACATGCAAATTAATAATATTATCATATCATTTCAAAATGTTGTTGTATCGTTACAAAAGTTATAAAATGTTTATAATTAGGTGATGACCCTTTTTTTAAATTCATTCGATGACTAGTTAAAAATAGATTCGATATAATTGTTCAATGAAAATTTGAGAAGATTCGTAACGTGAAAATATATATAACATCTAAAAAAGAGTCATAATTTATTATTATATACTATAAAAATGTATATGAAAAGAGAAAAATGTATATCAGTTGACTGATATAACTTTATATCAGTTGCAACCTAAATCTGCCAATGAGATTATGACACCTCATTAAAATTCACTTTTACCCACCCAAGTGAATTTGTGGGAGCGG